>PVHT021183519.1:2264022-2359806 GCA_004024745.2 Catagonus wagneri | reverse complement strand
TTGCTCAGTGGGTTAACGATCCGGCGTTGCCGTGAGCTGTGATGTAGGTTGCAGACGCGGCTCGGATCCTGCGTTGCTGTGGCTGCGGCGCAGGCCAGTGGCCACAGCTCCGATTAGACCCCTAGCCTGGGAACCTCCACATGCCGCGGGTGCGGCCATAAACCCGCGGCCATAAAATGACAAAAGGCAAAAAAAAAAAGAATTTGGTTTCCAAGAGAAGAGAAACTACATCTGCCTTGTTTGTTGCCAATATGACTAAATCTACGCATGGCACATAGTAAGCACTCCATAAATATTTATGGAATGAATGAATGAGCAAGTGAGCACCAAAAGAAGTAGCTGGCTTACTATAAATAATCTGCACTTGACAACGCTCACATTACCAAAGGCCTATTGCAACTGAAAATGGCTGAACCACGGTTCCCAACACAAGCTCACTAAAGCTAAAAAATAAAAATTTAACAGTCTAGTATAAGGTTCAAGTACTCTGACTTCCCAAGCATTCTGTTCTAAGGATCACATTTTAAGACGGATATCGACAAAATGAAAACATATCCCCTAAGCAGAAGAATGAGAATAGCAGGAAGCTCAAAAAACACATCATATAACAAACACTGAGGTTGAGACTGCTTAAACTAGAGAGGAGGCATTAAGTCCTAACAGGGCTGGAGTGAATACTGAATCTTTGTAAAAGAAGAAATGGTTTATTCATTTATTCCAGAGGGCAGATCTAGCAGGTGTCTGGTTAACATTAAGACATGTTTTAAAAGATTATCATTTACTAGGGATGCTGAAAGGATGCAATTAATAAGTTAAAAACTGGAATTCAGTTGTCCTTCAGTCATTCAACATTTCAAAATTTACATGCACTCTCTCAGCAAAGATTCAGGGAAAAAAAAAGTCATCTCTATATTAGAAGATGTCTGTTAAGTACACAGAAACCAAGATGCATCATTATCTTGGAGTCAGCTGCAACATAAAAACATTAGTGCCCTTTCCAAGCTAACACCAAAACAGAATATGGAAAGAGGAGCAAAATAACAAAAAAGAAAGGGGAGTTAAGATGCATAAAATAAAAGTTGTAATTTCCACTAAGATGATTACTACTAATACTTAGAAACATAAGTAACACAAAAAATATTTGTACTCATGTAACAATGCAAAATTTGTACATATAAAGGAAAGTACACAAAATGAATACAGTTGCTGTTAGACTGATGATACAAACCACTATATATAAAATAAATAGGTAACAAGGACCTACTGTATAGCACAGGGAGGTCTACTCAACACTGTGTAATAACCCACATGGGAAAACAATCTGAAAAGGAATGGATGTCTGTGTATGACTGATTTACTCTGCTGTACACCTGAAACTAACACAACTTTGTAAGTCAACTATATTTCAATAAAATTAAAATAAATAAAAACGCTATCTTTGGCTCTACATTGATAATTACTGAAGTAGAGTGATAAGTATATGGGGATTCAATTTACAGTTATTTTCACCTTTATATATGTCTGAAATTTTCCGTCACCAGAATTTTTAAACTAATTTAATGCTATCTCTCTAGGGCCTCTCAAAATTAAGACCATTTCTTCCTGAGCAACCACAGGTAGAAACTTTTAATTGTAATGATATTTAAATTGCAGCATATGTAAGAAAAAAAATTCCTGAACCACTTCATTTTACCTTTATTCCCTCATAATTATAAATGCCATATACTACCCATGCTTTCACCAGCCCCACGACCAAAGGTAAGAATCTTTTGCTGTCTCAAAGCGTGATGGTGCAGACTTCAGAGAGCTTTGGTCAGAAACCAAGCTCTTTCAGGAACAACCAGGAGACTAACCTGAAAGGATTAATTGTCCTCTCATCTATTTCAATTAATTTTTCCTCCAGAGGCTCATTATAACAAATAATCATAATTTTATCCTATTTGAGGCACTGAAGATTAAACAATGCTCATTCTGTGGCACTTTTTTAAATGCTTCACAAACATCAACTCATTTAAATTCTACCCTTTAAAAAAATATCAAAAAAGCAAAAATTCTCGAGACCTTTAACCAAAAATCTTCAGACAAGGCAAGTCACAAAATTTCAACAAAGGACATTCAGATATTGCAAAATTCCCCTCTCCTTTCCACATTTGGCACACTATTTCTTGGGGGGGGCACGTGGACCCTGGCAAGCCTTGATTAAGAACAGCACAATCTTGATGATCAATCCCATTGGCTTCCTACCAAAAAGAGAAGGTGTCAGGGATGCTTCGGGCCCCTGGACAAGATTTTCCTCAAGAGCTTCTAAAGATTACCGTGTGTTATTTTCTTTACTAAGAAAAGGAAGGAAAAAAAAAAAAAAACTAGGAGAAACTACTAGTTTAGGGTTTTCTTTTTGAGAGCTCCATATGCAAGGTTTTATTTAAGCAACTGATGTGCACTATATTATTTAGCACTATTAATATGCTTACTTTACAACTGCGATACCCCAATGATACAACTCAAGTGGCAAGTCGGGATTCCAACCAAAGCATACTAGTCTAGAGCGTGCCTTCCTCAACTCGAGGCTTAAGTGGTTAATGCATTAAAAACTTTTTCCTTCTTTTTTAAAAATCAAAGATAGTTATATAAAGGTATGGGGACTCAAAAGGCAAGGGTACTAGATGGAATGTGGTACCCAGATTGGGTCTTAGCACAGAAAAAGGGAATTACTAGAAAACTGGTGCAATACAAATAAAGTCTGGAGTCTAGTTAATAGAATAGTATCAACGTTGGTTTCTTAGTTCAGACAAATACACCATAGTAATGTAAGAACTGACAGAGAGGAAACTGGTTAAGGGGCATGCAGGAACTCTCTATATTATCTTTATGACTTTTCTGAAAATCTAAAATTTATTTATTTATTTTTGCGCTTTAGGGCTGCACTTGCAGCACAGGGAAGTTCCCAAGCGAGGGGTCGAATCAGCTACAGCTGCCAGTCTACACCACAGCCACAGCAACACAGGATCCCAGCCACTTCTGTGACCTACACCACAGCTCATAGCAACACCGTATCTCCAACCCACTGAGCGAGACCAGGGATCGAACCCACATCCTCATGGATACTAGTCAGATTCGTTTCCACTGCACAATAGAAACACCCCAAAATTTAAAGTTTATTTTTTAAAAATTTAATAGGTAGGTCTCAGGTAAGCAGAACATCCCATACCAACCACAGTGTTTGATAAAGCAATGCTTATAAGTTGGTTATGGAAAATCTCTCTACATGTGATTTTTGCCAGTCATACTAGGGTAACTTAGAAATGTATCCTAACAATAGCAAAATTATACAGTAATTGGAAACTCTAACCCAGTGGTTCTGTTACTGAGAAGTAATCTTAAGGAAATAACCCCAATTAAAAATTCTAACAAATAGAATCTACCAGCATTTAAACAAATAATCCTCTATAACAGGAATAGAAAAATAAGTACGTATTTGGAAATCATTAATGTAATTCACCATAATGACAGATCAAAAGAGAAAAATCTGTGTATAATGATGTTCATTGAGGTCTTATCTTACTGAATATTAAAATAACTTGCATTTCTAACAACAAAAGAATGGAATAAATCTATAGCAGTGGTTCTCAACCAGGACAGATTCTGGCTCCCAGAAGACTTCTGGCAATGTCTAGAGACATTTTTGATTGTCACAACTGATATGGGAAGGCGATTCTCCTGGCATCTAGTTAGAATAAAGAATGGGTCAGGAAGGCTGTAAAATATCCTATGATGCACAGGACAGCCCTGCAACAAAGAATTAATGGTGCAAATGTCAACGGTGCTGGGGTTGATAACCTCATCTGCAGGACAAAACGGCCATATCTACAAAGGATTTGGGGAAAACATATTTACAACTTAAGTTAGCACACTATATTTAAGCTGTTTAATTTTATAAGCAAATAAAGAATCCCATGAGGGAGTTCTTATCATGGCTCAGTGGTTAAGGAACCTGACTGGTATCATCCATGAACACGCGGGTTCGATCCCTGGCCTCAATCAGCAGGTTAAGGATCCGTTACCATGAGCTGCAGTGTAGGATGCAGATGAGGCTCAGACCACACATTGCTGTGGCTGTGGCACAGGCCGGTGGCTACAGCTCTAATCCGATCCTTCGCCTAGGAACCTCCATATGCCACAGGTGCGGCCCTAAAAAGACAAAAAAAAAAAAAAAGGAACCCCATGAGAATTCAATCCCTCACTCTCTCTCTCACACCTCTCTAAACAAAGCCACTTTAGCAGGAGAAGACAGATCAGTCAGGCTAGTTTCAGTCTTCCAAAGTGCAACACACAGGGAAGCGGCACAGGGTCAGATTTCAAGGAAGCAAAGCATGACAGCAGTGTTTTATCTCTAAACTGTTGTTCTTTCAACCATGTGAAGGGATGCAAATTATATCCCAGTGGCATAAAAATTACTTTGAGACATTTGAAAATCAAGAGATGCAGAAAAAGGCTTTGTCTGAATCCCACTCCCCTCATCTGTCCAAAAAGCGAGCCTTCCAAATGAACAGAACTAGACAAAAATGCCCCTTCAAGGGAGGCTTCCTTCCAGTAACAGGAGATATTGCCTCCTATGACCTAGGACAAGAAATCAGCACTGGGATGAGAAATCAAATACTGATTTGACAGCTCCCATCTCCTCTCCTAAACATCTATTTGTTTTTCCTAAAAGTCTTGTTTTTCAGTAAGTGGAATACATAACCCCAAAATATATAAATATAAAACCTACCAATAACACAAGCGTAAAGAACCAGAAACAACAGAACAGAATTAACTCATCACTCTTGGCCTACAGTAGATCAAACAATTTTTTTTGGTGGGGGGGACAGACAACACTGGAATAATGTGAGTAACAAAATTAAATAGTTCTGGATAATAACCCAAAGTATAACTACTCATGAGTCCATACTAATAAAAAGGAATGACTGAATAAGTGAGACAAGAGACAAATCTCCAGTACAGACAAATTCCAAGTAACTTGCGTAGATACTCCACACTAGAATAGGTGGACCATAACCTCCCACCCTTCCAGTGTGGACTGGGCCTGGGTACCTCCTTCTCAAAAAGTACAAAAGAGTGGGGCAAAAAGGGTCACTTCACAGTGGAGAAACTTGACACGCACTCAGTCAGGTGAAAAAGGTCAACATTGACAGTCATAATCTTGTTCACAATACGTTCTCTTGATACAACACGATGAAAATAGCACTTTATCTCTGTAGTCTTCGTCCCCAAACCCCATTACTAATCATGAGAAGGCATTAGACAAATCCCAACAGAAGCATTCTACAAAATACCTGACCAGTACGCTTCAAAACTGTCAAGGTCTTAAAAAAAAAAAAAAAGAAAAGCCTGAGCAACTCACACAGTCAAAAGGAGCCTAAGAAAATACAATGATTAAATGTAATATAGTATATCCTAAATGGGACCCTGGAATAAAAAAAAAACATTAGGTAAAAACTAAGGCAACTTGAATTAAGTGTTTTAAGTGTGAGCTTTAGTTAATAATAACCAATATTGGCTCATTAACTGCAAGGGCTCAACTGGGCAGATCCCACTTGGGGCTTCTCATATTATTGCACACAGATAACGGCTGTGGAGATATAGTCAGTCCTCCGTGTGCACAGGTTCTGGATCTTCAGATCCAACCTTAATTAACTGCAGATTGAAAATATTTGGGGGAAAAAATTCCAGAAAGTTTCAAAAGTACAGTTTTGAATTTGCATGCTCTGGCAACTATTTACATAGCATTTACATTGTAGTGGGCATCATAAGTAATCTAGAAGGTGATTTAAAATATACAGGAGGATGTGCACAGGTTTTAAGCAAATACTTCACCATTTTATATAAGGGACTTGAGCATCTATGGGAATCCTGGAACCAACAACCTCCTTCCCTTTCCACTCCATCCCTTGATATACCAAAGGATAACAGGAGTTATCTGAAAACTTATTTAATGACTGGCAGCTGGTGGAAGCTGTTTGGCTAGAAATTCAGCTGGGACATGTCCCCAGTAGTGCCTGCAGGTGGTCTCTCCAGTCTGACTATCTCAGGGAGTAAGACTTCTAATGTGGCACCTGGCTTTCCCCAGAGAGAATGTCCCAAGAGAATCGAGAAGCCTTTTCTGAGTGTCACCAGTGCTACATGCTGTAGGTTACAAGCAAGTTACTAGAGCCAGCTCAGACTGAAGGAGAAGGGACACAGATATCACCTCTCACAGTGGAGGATTAAAAAACAATTTGCATACATGGATTAAAACTACTACACATGGGAAAATACTGGAGGTTTACTTTGAAAAGGCTGAATGACCAAGGCTCTGGATTTAGAGACAGCAGATTTAGTTGACAGCCAGAGTAGTAAAAAGCCTCACAGAAAACCAGAGATTCAAGCGATAAATTTGCATAATAAATAAAATGCTGAAACCCTCAGCCTTCTTTCCCAACTCAACTTCTAGAAATCTTAGAAACCTCAGGCAGGCAACAGTTCTTCTGCCCTCTGAGGAAACTGAATAGTCTCTTACAGATCACTTACAGGAACTCTCAACAAACTTGTCAGGTCATCCTACAGGGAGGCCTACCAGTCCCTATCCATTCACACAAGGCTTCCAAATTTAAACAGGATTACCAGACATTGAAGGAAAACATACAAAACGAAAAAACAAACAAACAAACAAACAGGAATAAGTGAACAGAATAGAAAAAGTAAAACATCATGAGAAATAAAAGTATTGTATTCATGAAACAAGAATGAGATGTTATACAAAAATATTTTTCAGAGAAAAATAATGTACTCTTGAGAACTAAAAGGGGGTGGGGGAAATGCCTCAATAAAAGGCTACAAAATCAAGTTGGAAAAACAACCCAAAAAGGATTTTCTGCACCTCACCTCGCCCCTGGCCAAAAACAACAAGACTTAAAAATCGGACAGAATTAAACTAAGAAAGTTTTTGGATCAATCCAACAAATATTCTAGAAAAAAAAGCAAGAAAAACAAAGAGAAAAAATCTATCAACAAAATGATTCAGGAAAGTTTCCCAGCACTAAAAAACGTAAGTGTCAAGACAAAGTGCTTAGCAATGACTCTGGTGAATACACAACCACAATGACAACAAAAAAGGTAACTGAGATTTCAAAACACTAGCAACATAAAAACTCTGAAAATTCCCAGAGGGAAAAAACAGGTCACACATAAGAGAATCAGGAACCAGACAGCATCAGAAATCTCAGATACACATAACTTCTTGCGGAATTGTTAGGTTATAGTGTATTTACCCTAGAAGATTTCTCATCTATATACAAGGAGAAGCACACAGTGATACTTTTGCAATGTTAACATTCTACAGGAGTTAAAAGTATGGGTTACACCTAAATGTATCACCGTGCATAAATCTCAAAAGGAAAGCTAGCTGGGAAAGAATACAGATAGTGTGACACTATTTACGTAAAATTATAAAACTTCTAAAACAACAGATTGGTTGAGATGTGTGCATATACAGCAAAGGTACTAAAAACATGCTTGAGTAGTATTAAAACTAAAACTACTATCAAGACCAACCTGATAACAGTTACTTCTAAGGAAGAGGAGATGGAATAAGATAATATGCAGATAAAGTGGATATTTTCTTTTTTTTTTTTTTTCCAGTGGACTGAAGCAAACAGCAGAATGTAAAGCCCATTAAATCTTGGATCCTTATGTCAAAAATCAACTTAAATTTTCATGCCGTTCAGAGTAGCATACACTGATACAAAAAATTCATGTCTCAGTAAAATTTCAATACAATAATTCTGCAATAATTACTTTCATTATTAAATGGTCATCAATACCCATTTCCTTGACAAATGTTAGAGGAAAATTTAGTCAACCCAAAAATATGAGTACTTGCTCTGTTCAATTTATGGAGTGTGAAAAAGCTATGTAAACACACATGTAGAACAGAAACTGTTTAGCCAAAATAAATGTCACTTCTGTTTTAACAGACGCCTGGTCTAACACTTGTAAATAAAAGATCAACTCATTTAACTTTATCAGACTACTAAATTTTGAGAGTTCTTACAAGTATTTTCAACAGAAAAGAAAAAAATCTTTTAAAGTGAGAACGAGTAAATGGGAGAAAAACTTCAAAAGTGCTACAGGAAAGAAGACAGTAGTTTCAGGACTTTCTCAAAATCCAATATTTTTCAATTTCTCTATACTATTATCAAATAATGGTCTATGCATAAACAAATGCCCTACAGCAGCTTAATCTTTGGTGAAATATTTTTATAAGGATAATAATCATTCATAGTGATAAATTAACCCATGTGATAAAGGATTTTCTAGCTCAAGACATGGAATGCAGCTATTATCTCTAATCGCTCCCAATACACTTTCAAAATGTTAGTAGGGGAATTTTGGGGGGGGGGTTGTTGTTTTTTAGGACTGCACTTGCGGTATATGGAGGTTCCCAGGCTAGGGGTCAAATCGGAGCTGTAGCCACCAGCCTACGCCACAGCCACAGCAATGCCAGATATGAGCAGCATCTGTGACCTACACCACAGCTCATGACAATGCTGGATCCTTAACCCCACCGAGCATGGCCAAGGATTGAACCCCCAACCTCATGGATGCTAGTCAGATTCGTTAACCACTAAGCCACGAAGGGAACTCCAGTAAGGGAATTTTTTAAAGTATAAAATAAACAGTGACAACTTAGGAAGGAGAAGAGGGAAGTAAGAGGTGCACTACCCATGGAAGGTGTAAAGCTGATGGAAGCATAGTGATTAACAAAATGGAAACAGAACAAGGGGATTAATTATGAAAGAAAAACACAAGACAACAATTTCTCAGAGCTGAGGGAAGATGCAAATACTCAAAGCTTATTGCTTAAGAAAAAGTGGAGTAAGGGAAGAGACTCATGTTTACACAGGTTATTGTGAACTTTCAGATGGCCAAAAATTAAGAAAATCTCTTTAAAGCTTTTAGAGACAACATGGTGGTTTTCAGAAAATTAAAAATAGAACTATATGATCATATAATCTAGCAACCCCACTTCTACGTACATACACAAAAGAACCGAAAGCAGAGTCTCAAAGAGATATCTGCACACCCATATTCATGGCAGCATTATTCAGGCTAGCCCAGAAGAGGAAGCAGCCCAAGTGTTCAATGACAGATGAGTGGACAAAAAAATGTGGTACAGACATACAGTGAACAATGATTCACCTTAAAAAGGAAAATCTGTCACATGCTACAACATGGATGAACCTTGAGAAAATCATGCTAAGCCAGTCACAAAGAGACAAATATAAAACGTATGGTTCCACTTAATATGAGGTATCTAAAGCAGTCAAATTCATAAAAAATTAGAATGGTGGTTACAGGTCTGAGGAGAGGGGATAAAAGAGAGTTGTTTAAGGGGAATATAGTTTCAGTTTTGCAAGATGATATGGTTCTGGAGATCTGCTGCAAAATGATATGAATACACTTGACACTGCGGTACATTTTAAAATGGTTAAGATGGGTAAATTTTATGGTTTTTAAAAATAATTTTTAAAAACTTCGAAATATCTTTTGGAGCTTAAGAATGGGGCTGAATGGAGTTCCCGTCATGGCTCAGCAGAAACAAATCTGACTAGTTTCCATGAGGACACAGATTCGATCCCTGGCCCCGCTCAGTGGGTTACAGACACACGTTGCTGTGAGCTGTGGTGCAGGTCGAAAACGGGCTTGGATCTGGCATTGCTGTGGCTGTGGCGTAGGCTGGCAACTGCAGCTCCAATTCAACCCCTAGCCTGGGAACTTCCATGGGCCGTGGGTACAGCTCTAAAAAGAAGACCAAAAAAAAAAGAGGGGGGAAGGGACTCTAGACCCAAGCTGCCTGGATTAGCATTTATCTCCTACAAAATACTTAACCTTTCCTGTGCCTCAGTTTCAATGAGATGCAGAGACTAATAGCTGCCCTCAGAGAGTTGTGAGAATTTAAAAAACTAATACACCTGAAATGCACTGAACAGTGCCTCTTTCTATATTCTAATTTTAACTGAGGCCACATATTCTCCTAAGTGTTAACAAGAAATGTTTCTATGATGTAGTTAAAGGTTGAAACAAAGCCTAATCAGCAGTTTTTACTAGTATAATGTATAATGTCACTAAAATTAATGATAGTAGTAATAAAATCCCTCATGCTTGAATTGATGCTGAAAGAGTCACTAATACCAATCCAGAGCCTCAAAGAGCACCTTCTTTCGCAAATATCTGCATCAAATCCAACAGTAGCCTGCTTGAATGAGAAGCAAAGGAAGAATATTTTTCTTCGGTAAACAACATTTGGCTCTCAATCTTCCTTCCAATGCTCAATGCTTTCAGAATTAAATCAAAAGTTCTACCTCCAAATCAATTCTGGTGAATTGTAATAGGAGTGGCATTTGCTTAAAATTTTTGAAATAATAACTGATGGAATATGCCGGGCAGTTTTAAGACTCCCCCCAAATTTGGAAAGCACAACTCTAGATTAGATTATGAAAACAATTCAGTTAAGTCACAGATTTTATGAAATTAATTTGTAAGTGAAGTTCATCATGCTTTATTTATATTTTCTTGTTCTAACTCAAAAGTATAGCTAGAATCTTCAAATTTGGGGCAACAGTACCACTTCTTAATCCCTCCCTTAGTCCTTCAATAAGTTAAACGCAGGTCACACAAAACGAAAACAGCTTTGTTGACAGTGGCATTTCACTTTAGTTGCAAATTTAATGGGAAAACAAAAACCTATCTCTGTTTGGATATGTACAATGTGTTCTAAAAATTAGATTACATGCATATCTGAACTGTGAAGAATATGCATTCAGGCTACATTAGATTGTCGTTGTCATCAAACTTTGACAGCATTGCTCTATGCCAGAAAACAAAGACATTTTAAGATATGCAAAGAAAGAAAATGTTTCTCATAGACTTTACACACAGCAAAAATGATTTTCAAGTACAAAAGAGTATAAACAAACTTTTAAGAACAAGCAAGAATTCTTCTGAGGCCTTCTTGAGGAGCCTGACTTGAAACAATGACATAAAGATATGAGGACTGAGGAAGAGAAAGGAGAAAAGGTCTCCTGAAGGCACAGAGCCAGACTGCTGGACGAAAGACTTTAGGAATGACAGAAACCTCATTGTCAAAGGCCATCATGACCATTCGTCAGATCCGTGAAGCACTGCCTGCCATCATGCGTTGTCGTCAAAAGTTAGAAATACCAGATTCCTCGGTATCAAAGATACATTCATTATGGGCCACAGAATCTGCAAAACTCCAGGTCATGTTCTTTTAAATCATCACTCTCCTTCTCAAAACCCTTTTTACATTAAAGGGGGGAGGAGTATGGGCGTTAACACAAAATAAACCTGAATTCAAATGTCGGCTCAATCACTTAACTGTGTCACCTTGACCCTAATATTTAATTTCCTCAAAGCCAGGATGTATTCATCTAAGAGATAGGAGTATTAAAAGCACCTACATCACAGAGCTGTTGCAGTAACTGAACAAGATAGTGCAGGTTAACTGCACAGGTCGGTGCCTGGAATAAAGGAAGTGCTTTACAAGTATTAGCTATTAATACCATTACAATCCACAACTCATATCTTAGTGTATCATAACCAACCTAATACATAAATAAAATCGGATGCATTGAAATTGCAAAAAAGAAAAACGCACAGTTTATGTTCCAGATTATTCACATATAAATTGACAGATGAGTTCCCATCATGGCTCAGTGGTTAACAAACCTGACTAGCAACTATGAGGATGCAGGTTCGATACCTGGCCTTGCTCAGTGGGTTAAGGATCTGGCGTTGCTGTGAGCTGTGCGGTGTAGCTCGCAGACATGGCTCAGATCCCAAGTTGCTGTGGCTGTGGCGTAGGCTGGCAGCTATAGCTCTGACTCGACCACTAGCCTGGGAACCTCCATATGCCACAGGTGCTGCGCTGAAAAGACAGAAAGACAAACAAACACATAAATAAATAAATTGACAGACGAGAAAAGACCTAATGTTTAAGGGAATGATTATCCTATGGATAATACACTGAACTCTCAAGTCTTTCCAATTAGGCTAAACTATACTATTTAAATATCCTTTAAAAGACTTTTTCATTTCTAAAATCCTTTCAATGACTTCTGAAACCAGCAAACCAGATATTAAAAAAAAAAAAAACACTAAATATTATTACAACATTTTAGTTGACTTTATACACACACGTTTACTTCTACCTTCCCCGCCCCGCCCCCGTTTTTGGCTACATCTGTGGCATATGGAAGTTCCCAGGTCAGGGATCAAATCAGAGCCACATCTGCAACCTATACTACAGCGCTGGGCTTGGGGTTGGACCGGCAATGTCGCAATGATGAGCTGGATCATTAACCCACAGTGCCACAGTGGGAACTCCCTTTACTTCCATTTTAAATGTAGTAAAATCACTGCATTAACTGAATTACCTTCTCCTATGGATAACTCCCTGTCAAGACACATGAAGAGCCATCACCATTGTTACATAGCTTTTCTGTCAGGGAAAAAAGACAAAAAAAGGTTAATTCACTATGAAAACCTCAGAACAGAATTCAATCCATAAAGTCCCATTCTGCTGTCCAACTTATCCTTGTTGCTAAAGACCCCTGGCTGCTGGTTTTTGTTTTGTTGGGGGTTTTTTGCTGGCAGCCAAAGCAAAAGTGGAAGTTCCCAGGCCACGGACTGAACCCACACCACAGCTGCAGCGTTTACTACAGCTGCGGCAATGGCAGATCCTTAACCCGCTGTGCCATACAGGAATTTCCTGGCTGCTGTTTTATGAATAATAAAATGCACCCAGTTTATGCATACAGTTTAATGACCTGTGACAAAAGTACACACTTGTGTAACCACCACCACAATAAACATACAGAACATTTCTATAACCTCAAAAAGTTCTTCCGTGCCCCTTTGAGGTTAATCTCGCAATCACCTTGGAAGTTTCCATTGTGGCTCAGCAGTAATAAGCCCGACTAGTATCCATGGGGAAGCAGGTTTGATCCCTGGCCTTGCTCAGTGGTTAAGGATCTGGCATTGTAGTGAGCCGTGGGGTCGGTCGCAGGCACGGATCCCACGCTGCTGCGGCTGTGGCCGTGGCCGGCAGTTGTAGCTCCGATTCCACCCCTAGCCAGGGAACTTCCATATGCCACAAGTATGGCCCTAAAAAGCAAAAAACAAAACACTCCACCACCTCTAGACTTAGGCAACACTCATGTGCTGTCAGCAGTTTTACCTTTTCTTGAACTTCATGTACATAGAGTCACACAGTATGTATTCCTTTGTGTCTGGCTTCTTTCACTTAGCATTACTGTTCTAGATATCCAACCATGTTGTATTTATCATCAATTTGTTCCTATTTATTGCTTCCATGGCTTTTAAAAATATCCAGTCCTAACAGATTTGGAAGAATGCTGAGGCAATGTCCAAAGAAAGGAGTTCAGGGCTATGTAAATAACACATTAACTGTTTACATGTCCATTTAAAGCTTAATAAAGTAAGGGAAAAGTATTTTCCCACAAGACTGACTTCAAACATACCGACAGAAAACACCTTTTTAAATTCAGCAAAGAAGCCCAGAAATAAAATAACTGTTCTTTCTAATCCTAACAGTTTTTCAATTAGCAATGACAATAAAATAAGTTCAGGGCTACATGACTTCCAATTGTTCTTTATCCTCTCCAGATTATAAAAAGTGAAGATTATAAATGGCTCCAGATTATAAAAAGTGAGGGGAAAAAAATCAAGACAGCAAGTTTCATGAAGCTTTTGGAGAACATTTATTTTTTAAGTTTGATTATCTGATTATTTATAGTGCTATACTGATGGGTGGTAGGTGAAGTGGAACAGAACATGACTTTAAAGTACAGTTATAGTCCTAATACTATGAAAAATGTTTCATAGTATTGAAAGTGAATTGAAAATCAGGCAAATGATAATAGCAAATACACAAAATGAGACATTCAAATGGCCAATAAACATGAGAATGTTCACCCTCACTAGTAATAGGAAAAAGCAAAATTAAAATCACAACGAACCATTTCTTTCTCATTAGATTCTCAATACCAAATGTAGACAAGGATATACAGCTGTGCTGTCTGATAAAGTAGCTACTAGCCACTTGTGACTAAGAATTTGAAATGTGGCTAATCCAAATTGAGATTTGCTGTTAAGTATAAAATACATACTATATTTTGAGGATTTAGTAGAAAAAAGAAAATGAAAAAAGTCTAATTTTTATTTTTTACAAACTGAAATACTTGTGATATACTAAATAAAATATATCACTAAAATTAACTTCATCTTTCCTGTTAATGTAACTACTAGAAATTTTTATGTTGCATGTATAAGCAACATTATATTCAGAGGACAGCACTATTATTGACAGAGAGCAACAGAAACTCATATGTACCACTGGTGTGAGTATAAATTGGTACTGCCACTCTGGAGACAATTTTGGAAGTATCTAGGTAAGCTGTAAAATGAGAATAACCTGCAACTCAGCGGTAACAATCCTGACTTTGTGCTCTAAGAGAAATTCTCACACATATATACACAAAAGATGATGTAAATTATGTCACAGCATGATTGTTTATAAACACAAAAATGATTCAAATGTCCGTCCAAAGACTCTAGACAGAATGTGTTAAAATCACACAATGGGATACGACGCAATTCTATGTTTCTAAAAAAGGAATAGAGCAAGAAGGAAGAACTTTGCAGAAATGTTAAGTGAAAAAAGCCAGCTGTATAAAAAGACATTCCATATTTAATAATGTACAAAAACTATAAAATCTCTCTAAATAGTCCTTATGCTGTTTACACATAAACACAGATCCATACATAAAATACAGGATGTGAGGGTAGGCACAAAATTCAAGATAATGTGAGGGAAGGATGGCATCCAGGAAGATTAAAAAGGGCTTCAACTATACAGTAGTGTTCTATATCCTAAACTAGGCTGGGTGACAGGTACTCTGGTGTTCATTATGCTAACTTTTTATCTGTGAAATACTTGTTTTTAACATGATTTCGTATACTACGTAAGCACTAAAACTGAGTATACTTTATGGTTTGGGGGACATAAGCAAAAACTTCACAATTTTACAACTGTGAAAAGCAGTTATACTTTGAATAATATCAGGATGCAGGAGAGGCAACTGCATAAACACCAATTTTATACCACTATCAATATAATGAGAAAAGGGGAATAATATAAGTCAGGGGTCAGTAAACTTATTCTTCAAAGAACCAAACAGTAAACGCTCATACCTTTTCAGGGCCAGATGGTTTCTGTCAGAGCTACTCAAATCTGCCATTGTAGTGGGAAAGCAGCCATAGAACAGTATGTGAACAAATGAGCATGTTTACAAAAACAGGTAGCAGACCAAATTTGGACAATGAGCTATAGTTGGTAACACCTGTCTAGATCCATCTTTAAAAGAGAAATTGGTAAATCCATTAAGTGAAAGTCTGAAGGAGAAATGGATTTCTACAGTAACAAAATATGCCATTAAATTACCCAGCAATCACAAAAGAGAAACTGTTTCTCGTCCATGGAGACATGTAGCCATGACCACCTTAACCCAGTGACCAAACTTAGTACCACTAATAGTGTGACAACAAGCAATCATTCTGTACCTCCCACTGTGATGTGTACGAAGCAGCATCACCTATGAAGAATCCTGGCCAAATGTTTAACCTGAAGTTAACAGTCTTTAGCTCGACCTCAAGAGCTTAAAGAGGACAAAGAAGTTTTAAACAAGACCTCAGAAGAAACAATCAAATTCTGAATACAGGACATTTTACAAGATAATGGTATTGACTTCAGAAATAATCATTTTTTTTAATGGTGTTTAAATTTAAAAGAGAATGGATACACAACAGTAAATGCAATGTAATCCAAGATCCTTCACTGAACCTGGGTGTGGAGGGAGGAAAACTACATAAGACATTTGGACTGGGGATTACATGACTTTGGCAGATTAGATGGTTGTGTTATATATGATAATAATATTGTTAAGTATAGAGGAAAACGTCATTTTTGAAGATTCATACTTAAGTATTTAGAGATGAAGTGGCATAATGTCCATAATTTATTTTTAAATGGTTCAGCTAGATTATGGATGAAGTAAATAAGGCAAAAATATAAAATACTGTTGAACTTAGGTGGTGGTATGTAGGAAACTCAGTATACTGTTACAGTGCTCCATAAGATTAAAATTTTTCATAACAAAGGGAGTTCCCTTCATGGCTCAGTGGTTAACGAACCCCACTAGGATCCATGAGGATGCGGGTTCGATCCCTGGTCTGGCTCGATGACTTGAGGCTCCGGCATTGCCGTGAGCTGTGGTGCAGGTCAGCAGCTCTAGCTCTGATTCGACCCCTAGCCTGGGACATCCATATGCCGCAGGTGAGGCCCTAAAAAGCAAAAATAAAATAAAAAATAAAAAAATCATAAAAGGACAGAATGCGGAATGCAATAAGATTATTCATTAAATTTTATTCCTTACTCTCTTTCACATATATTAAATTAATCCTAAATTTCCACAAAAGTTCTCAGGGTCACATATCAAAACTGACCTAAAAGAAACTTGCCTAATATTCACAACTCAGCCGTTTTTTCTTTTAAGCATCTGATTTCTTTCTTTCTTTCTTTCTTTCTTCCTTCCTTCCTTCCTTCCTTTCCTTTCTTTCTTTTTTTCCCTTTTTAGGGCTGCACCCATGGCATATGGAGGGTTCCAGGCTAGGAGTTGAATCAGAGCTACAGCTGCCAGCCTACACCACAGCCACAACAATGCCAGATCTGAGCTGCGTCTGCAACCTACACCACAGCTCACAGCAACACTGGATCCTTAACCCACTAGGCGAGGCCGGGGATCGAACCCAGAACCTCATAGTTCCTAGTCGGATTTGTTTCCACTGAACCACAACAGGAACTCCAGCATCTGATTTCTAAAAGTGAGATCAAGGCAAATTACAAATAAAGACAATCTAATTATATTGTTATTTGATTTTTATACATCTTAGAAAGAGTCTAAGATTACCTACAATTAAATATATTCAAAATATACCCACGATTCCTTTATAGCATTTTTATTTTACCTTGTATAATTCATACATGTTTATTCCCTCCCTCATTCCACACATCGTAGATTCAGATAATCTTTGTCCTCCAAAGTGTCTAACACTAGCAGACATCTATTTATTAAATAAAAATTGAATAGTAAGAAATTTGTGTTCATACCTTTAACAATTTAAGCATCAAGTCCTTGAGAAGGAGTATAAAACTTCCGCCCCTCTTCCCACTCCCTATTTTCTTCCCCCAAAAGATACTGTTTTTACGGCAAGATTTATTTGGCAAATATTTCTAGATTATAGTACAGATAGACGGATAAATCTGCATACAAAACTAACACAGTTGTCTTTATGTAGCTTATCTTCAGTAGAAAATGACAATCTTAAAACAGAATCCTTCAAGAGTCAAAAGGACCTCAGGACATCATATGGTCCAGCCCTCTGCCTTAACTCAAAAATATTACATTACAAATTAAGGCCACTAAAGAACAAGTAACTCCCAAAGTCACAGAGATCATTAAAAGGTTCAGTGGGAACCTCAAACATGGTCCTCTGCCTCTGGATTTACCTCATCTCATTTAGAGGTAGCAGCAACAGCAGTTATAGCACAGGAGAGAGCACTCAATTGCTAATGATTATAACGTTCCAGGGCTCTATGGTAATGACTTCATGTGGAATATCCCAATCCAAAGACTATGAAATATCCTCACTTTACAAATGAGAAAACTGAGGCTTAGAAACATTAAGTACTCGCTTTAAGTTATTCGCCTAGAGTGGTGGAACAGGGATGCAAATTCACATACTGTAACTTTAGATTCAATGCTTCCAATCACCTTCCTCCTTCTGGAAATTTCCCCAGAAACAACTACTCCCAGTACAAAGACTTCTTACACTTAATATACATGTGTAAACTTGTGCAAGTAAACAGTGCTTAGCATCCTACAACATTACCTGAAAGCACAGAGTAACAAAAATTCAGAACTATGTATCTAAATCTTCTGAAAAGATGTCTCATGCACATTTGTGCAATAGTTGTTCTCACCTAGGTCTGTGGATATAGAACAGCTTTCATTCATAGGAAATAAGAAAAATTTTATCATCGTCAAAGGCACTACTCTCAGTTAAGGTCTAGAAACATACTCTTTCACTGTCATCACTGTTTGCCAACCAATCTGACCATCTTTTAAATATAATCCTAAAGCTACTGCTATCTAGCATCCCCCAAACTTCGTCAGCCAACATATCAGACAGCCAATTAACCGTCACACTTACTTTTACCTGTTGGGTCATTTTCAGTCCTCTTAAAAACACAGGGTTGGGGTTATTCCAGCCAGTTTTATAATTAACTATGCATCCCTACTCCTTTATATTCAAAATATACCTTATTCTTCACTCTGTAACTTGGCCATACAATAACATATATACAAACAAACAAAAAAAACAACTACATGAATTCCTCTCTGTAGGATGATCATAAAAGTTGGAAAACATAGATATTACTTTAACATATTCTATAATATCAACAGACCATTTATTGAGTATGCATCTGTGTGGCAGAAAAAGCAACAAATTAAAAGCACAACAGCAAATAACCTGAACTAAAATACAAACCTATTGCTGAGAAAAAAATCTCAAGATGTAGAATAATAGCAATAACACATTCTAAACTATCACCAATCCTTACAAATTCCTACTTCCCTTACAAACTAGTTACATTTTATAAAACAAAATGAAAGTATAACTGAAAACTATTGTGTATTAAACTAAAAGTTATTTCACTTTCACATTTTGATTCAAAACATTCCAGAATAACTGAATAGAAAGAAATTAAACTCAATTTCCTTAAATTTAGAACTTATAACCACTAAAGCTTTAATTAATTCTGAATTACGTAAACAAATCCAGTTATAAGATAATTTAAGAAATCAAGTTAAGGTTGCTCTTGTTTTGTTTTTTCAATCTAAAAATATAGGCACTCAAAGATACCCAAAACTTGAATAGCTTAATGAATCTGGTCTGAATTACAGCACTGAATTTAATATATTCAGAAGTTCAAGTTTCTTTTGCGCATCAGTGTTTTGATAAAAGTGATAAAAAACAGTTACAAAAATACATTAAAAGTGAAACTAGTAATTTGAAGGCTTATTTGGGTGGTACAAAGGAGGTCTCTTAGGGCATGAATGGAACTAGTGTTCATTTTTATATTGGGGCACTGGAATAAACACAAGTTGATTTGCTTTAAAATAAAAAAAATCAATCTCAATTCACTGCAGCAGGCATGATCACATGAGACAATGACTCTATGACTCACAAATGAAAGCAAAAGACCATTATGCATTAAAATAAAAACAAACATCAAAGATCTTTCAAGCTTATCTCAAAAGCATTAGATGTTTGAGTAAACTCAAGAGACATCTTTTACCAAACTGGATCATCATTAGCAAAGATACCAGAAAATTAAGCACGTACTCCACCTCTAAATGCAATAGGATATCCTTATGGAGAAAATTATGATGTAGGAAAATAAAGGCACAACTTCAAGTGAAATACAATTATGGAATTAAAGGAAGCAGCGACAATATACAGACCAATTTGAGCACAATAAACTAAGAGATGGATTGGCACCATCAGCTGTCTTCAGTAGAACTGTCAAATAACCAGACACAGATTAGCAGTCACTAATCAGTGACAGTATTTTCAGACACTTATTGGCCACTCACTTATCTTTCAGTTACATCACAAAAGAAGGGAAACAACAGGGTCTTTTCCAAGCATAAATAACAACATATATTTTACAGGTACATCCCAAGTTATTTAAACCAGACTTGCTAAAAGTCTTGTTTACCCTCTTCCCACTATCCCATCTTCTCTCCCATTCAATAACCCATCTGTTCAAGGTTGGACAGTAAACGGTGTTTACCCAACTTCCCTAATGCTTAATGTAGGGATTTCTTTTTTAATCGATGGCTCACATTTTAATCTTAGGTATGACAATATTTCCCCCTTTCTACTTCCTCTTTTCATATTCCAGTTCTTGGCCAGCTACAGAAAAACTCTTCCCTCCCCCTTTAAAAATAGTCAAGTTCAAATCACAGCTTCTAAGCAATGTGTAAACAACCATACATCCCAAATTTCCCACTCTTAATTTAAGCCATCCACAAAGGCAGCACAGTTGTAATGCAAATTGAGGAAGAGTGTTTGTTATCAGATCTTAAGATCTGAGGGCAGGGATTCTGTCTGTTTTGTTGGGTCTCCTGCCTGCAATGGACCCCTTCATAACAGAAGACACTCAATGAACACAAGGGTAACTGGGGGTGGGGTGGGGATGGGGGCTAGCCTATACACTAAATACTATTAAGCTATACTGAATTCTTAACTTCTCAGGGTGTTGGTAGCTTAAAGTAAAAGTAACAGGAAGCCTCTCATCTAAACTTGATCTCTCATATACTCTATCATTTAGAGTTGCTTTGTTTTTACTTCCACTTTCTAAGAGACTAAAAAGGGCCACCTGTGTTTGATAACTTCTGTTTGTTAACTCAGAGTTGATTGCTTTAACTAGAAAAGGGGGAGAAAAAATTCTTTGCCAAGACAGCTTAAGCACCCATGAGTAATATGGACACTCCTAGATTCTCCTACTCAGAACACCTATTAACCATCCTTTTCAATGTCAGGAGTGTACTTATACATACCTATACCAAGAAAATGCAATTACACTTGAGAATCAGTGACATTACTCTCAAGCTTTTAAAAGTGCTTTGAAATCCTTCAGAACTTCACAAATTTATCAAACTTACTTCTCAGGTATGTACATACCTATCAAACAAAATTTGTTCACTTGGCTTTTTTCTTATATTACAAATTTAATTACACCTAAAAACATAACCACATTGTACAACAGTTTTCCATGAAGGAAAAGGTTTTTCATGTTTCTTTCACAGCCTATTTTGAAATGGAGGTCACTCTACAAAGACAAAAAGCACAGCAACACCAGAGATAGGTCTGGTCCTCCCTATGTCACAGCCAGTAATTGCTCCCATCTCTAAGGGTAAGGCTATTGCCTTCATATTAAAAAAAAAAAAAAGTCTTCCACCTGTAAACATCGGACTATGTTTTAGTAGGTCTTGTTTCGTTCAAAAGGATGCAAAACAAGTTTTCCCACTAGTGTTATGTTTCAAAACTTTAAGATCTTTAATTTTCAAGAAATAGATCAATTTAAAGCCAGTAAATACAATCTTGATATTCCAGCATAGCCCAAAAGAAAACTTCGAGTCCATTTTTAGCAAGTTAACATTAACCTATTTATTAGGTTATAAAAGCTCTATATTGGCAAACTGTGCTGTAAATGTTACAAACCATGTTAAATATCTAAATACGTAAACCAGTTAAAATACAATTGATTTAAACCACTGGGTTCTTAAATAAGTTACTACAAAAGGTATCATATATTAAGATATTGCAGATGCGGTCACAAGTTAGCTGGAGTAAAATAAAGAGAAAAATGTTCCCTAGTGACATCCTGTATCATGACTTCCCATAAATCAGAGAAAAATGTTTATGTCTGTTACTAACATTAAGCTTAAGAGGAAAAATAAAATACCCTGAAAAGTTAAAAAAAGAAAAAATGAGCTACCAGATGGTATTTGTTCTGTAGCTTGATAGATGATACTAAAAAATAAAAACCAAATCTCAAAATCTTCATAAAGTCTGAGATATCAAACTACAGTAGGTAGACACACTTGTGGAAAGCTTTATAACATTAACAAGAATTCAGTGAAGACTTATTTTTATAACACTGATTCAACTACCTGTTCAAATCACTCAAGTTAGTGGAAATAGTGGTGGTCCAGTCTGGAGACAAACCAGAGAGAAAGAATGTTGAAAAATGTAACAAGTCAAATCTACACAAGAAGGTAACATCACCTGAGAAATGTTTCATTTGAAAAGAGATTCCAAATGGCAAATCAGAGATACTAGCATACTTAAATTAGTTTAAAAAACCCCACCTTATTTTACTGACAATCAATGTTTTGATGTAAAGAAGCATCGCCAACAAAAACAAGGATAATGTAAAACATTATGAAAAACATGTATCTTTTTCTTCAACTATACTTGTTAGATCAGCTGCTGGAGGGGATCAAAAGCTGTCAGTTTACAAGCCTTATGACTGTTAAGCAAAAACTATAAAAATAAACATTCCCCAATTCTACATTACTTTACCTTCACTGTTCAGTCTGAGGACAGGTAAGATGGGAAGTAATCCAGATTACACTTCTGAGTTTTACCCAATTTCTAGGAATCTTATCTCATATTCCCCATTAATCAGTTCTCCTAGTTCACAATTCTGCTGACAGGATATATAAGATACATTCTACAATAAAATTTTAAAGTTGCTAAGATACACAGCAATATTTGATTTCAAAGTCCTAAAATTAATTCACTGAGGAAAAAGTTAAAAGAATCAAGCACAATGTGAAAAACCACTGAAAAAATCTACATTCCCCCAAATTCTCTTACCATTGAATGTAATTTTATTAAGCTAAGTATTACTTGAATAAATTTTGCTATTAGAATTTTAATATTTAAAGACATTTTAACTCTTAGAACTCTGGTACTATCAGTTGTTTCCGAACTATTTTTGCTTAAAATCAGTGAACTGTGAAAGGCATATTTCACCAAAAAAAGGAAATACTATGTCATATTTTACTAAGTTAACTCTATCCACTTTATGAAGGATTCCTACAATGTCAGAATTATACTATTTTATTACTTTCTATGCTAGATAATGTCAAAAAATACTTTAAATGAATTGTATATAATACACAAATGTTCATATAATGTAGATAATATGTATAACTAACACCAATGAGTGTGGGGGGAAAAAGTTCACTCCCAGTAGCATATGCAATTAAAGAAATGTTTACCAATCCCTCCAGAAGGACATGTTTGCAATCCTTCCAATATTGGCTCAGCCAGTCTTTAATGAAACTCCACATCACTAAATACCACTATGGCAAATTCTACTCTTCCAAGAATACCAAGAGATAGTATTCACATTTTAAAAGACTCCATTAAAAAATGTCCAAGAAAGTAAACTTTCAATGAGAGCTACTTTTTCTGACCTGCTCAACTTGTGAATCAGGTGTTCTTAGAAGCACAGCTGTTCAGACACTACAGCATTCCTTCAAATGATGTAATCCTAAGGGATTTGGTAATTATATGTGAATTACTAATAGAAAATAGTATTTACTAATCTATCAGACAAACTGAAAAAGGCTTTCACCTATTCCTGGAGTCTTCATAGAAATCAGACACCCATTATAAGGAAATAGGTGTTGAAAACTCTGCTAGTTACTTCTAAGAGAATAATCACAACATATACAAATTCAAAGGATAATGTACAATAAACTGGGAAAGGTTAACTTATGGGTAGGAAAGATCAAATAAAAATACTATTCCCATGTTGATAATACAATATAAAGAACCACTGCAGGAAATGTGGATCTTTATACTGTGCTAAGACTTTATAAGAGCAAAAATAAACGAAGAGGAGAAAACGCAACCACCATTAAAAAAAAAAAAGACATTGAGAGAAAGTAAGAAGTACAGTAAAAATCAGGATTATCCCTGAAAGGAAATCTGTTGACTAATAAAATCTGTTCTAAATACTAAGTAAAAGTTCTACTGAAAGAATTCATTGCTCATTCAAGAAGCCTACTAAATTATCCCTTTTAAAAATTACCATTTTAATAGTATAACTTCAACTATATTTGTTTAAAGGCTACACACTTGGAGAAGACTATAATAATTAAAATAACTTGTCTCATTATTTAGAAATGCTCTATGTAAAAGGAGGCCAACAATAGGAACTTTGCTATTGCACAACAGAGAGAGTAAATGAAATAATGTCTGTTAACACTGAGTATTGATGGCATGTTTCTCCAACTCCTAGAACATACCGACTTATTACATTGACTACCCTGAACAATTTACCACTTCTTTGTCCATGCAGTAGCGCAAATAAAATGAGTTCCTGTGTTAATCCAATAAACCTCGGTAATTCTCACATCACAGGAGTTGTAAACGTTTGTTAACAGAAAAAGAATGTTTTTCCCAAAATAGCTACATAACACCAAGACTACTCACATTCCTAAATAATCCTTTCACAAGACTCCCGCCAACTTTATTTTGATACATTAAACATGTGGAGCCTATTTTAAAAGGTCTTTAACACTGACTTCATCAAAACAGCTTCCTAGTTGTTCTTATGATGTCTTCTTTCTCAAGTTTTCAAATTGTTTTTAAGCCAACTTGAATACTGATGAATGTGAGCCTCTATGAAACGCGTAAGAAGTCTTTTGCCAAACAAGATGGGCAAATGTTCTAGATCTGCTCAATCTGACATTAGAGGTCATTCGACTTGAAATATGAAATAACCGTTTCCAGCACTCAGAGCCCTTCATTTTAAAAACAACTTTAGGGTTATTTTCACATTCTATGTTTAATAATACAATTTTAAAAAAGGACGTTAGATTCAGTTAAATCATAAAAAAATCGATCCCACATTTAAGGCTGGTGAGTCTATTCTTAATGGACTTCTAGTAGATCTGGGATACTGACGATAGCAGTTTCATTTAAGAGCTTTACTGATAAAAAAGGAATGACATTCAAAAAGGATAGCTGGGGAAGGCAAAGAAGAGAAGCCCGGAGTGGGCTGAGGAGAGAAAGAGAAACGTTTTAAAGTCACTAAGGAGGAAAGAGGTAGTAAGACGCATAAACAGAAGAGCGAGAAAGATTTAACAAGGAAGTGAAGTAGAGCGCAGAGGGCAGAAGCTAATGAGGAAACAAATGGGAAAAGGTAGTGTTTTCAAACAGGCATGCACCAGGAGGAACGAGTTAAGGCCTGGAGTAGCCCCAGCGATTTCAGGTGGAAGAGATGCTCGCAGAGAACAGGGACAAGCAGTTTACTCCCAGGTGTTGAAGCAAACTAAAACTCCATGCCCCAAGCTTCTCCCAGCCTGGGCCCAGCGCGGAGGCGGTGGCTGGGGAAGGGGCCTAGCCAGGAGCCAGGCCCGGCGTTCGCTCCTCTGGGCTCTGCGGCCAAGAAAAAGAGTCGAGGATTAGGCGGGCAGAGGTTCGGGTCATGGCTCCGAGGTACCCGAAAACGGTCCAGGGCCTGCGCGGTGCCTGTGAGACGTTTCCCCTGCGGCGGGGCGCCCAGCGGCCTTACCTGGGGCGAGGGAGGGAGGGAGGTCTAGGGCGTCTGCTCGCGCCGGCAGCAGAGTCCCCCTGTTGCACTCAGCCCGCGCTTCCAACGGAGGCGCGACCCTGCCTCAGCCGACGGTTCCCCCTCGGGGTCTCGGACACCGCCTCCGCCGCCTCCGAGGCTGTTTACACCGTCGGGCCCCGCACGCCGCCGCCGCCGCCGCTGCCGCCTTCTCTCCACCCTAGCGCCGCTGCCGATTCGGCCGCCGCCACCTCCTCCGCCGCAGCCTCGTCTCTCTGGAGCATCTTCCAGCCACCGAACCCTGAGAAACAGAGACTCCAGCCACGCCGGCAGGAAACTCCCCCGCAACTGCTAGGGGGACGAGGCGGTCAAAGCACCGGCTGCTTTTCCGCCATTGAGCAGCAGCCGCTCCGCTCCTTCTGCAACCCCCCTCCCCTCACCCCTTTCCTTCCCCGCCCCTGGGCTAACCACGCCCCCAGCTCCCACCCACTGGGATGCCGCGCGGCCTCTCACTGTACCCAATTTGCTGGCAGGCCCGTCAATCAGCGCCCTCCCTCCCGGTTCCACAGCCCGGGTTCCTCGGTAGTTTTCCCCGCCTACAATGCCCCGCCTCTGGGTTCCTAATTTCCCATTGGGCATCAGTGACCACCTTCAATTGGCAAGGTCAACTATCCATCAACCACCGCCCACTGGGTGAGACCCAACCCTTCCTTACCATTTACTTTATTCAGCCCCGCCTCTGCTATACCACCCAGACGCCAGGGACCAACCCACCCTAACAGCCATAAGTAGAAACCGTTGTCAATCAAGTAACGCCCACCCGCGCCCCGCCTCTCAAAGCCCTAGTCCTAACGATTTACTTTTCTTATTGGTCCAAAGGGTGGCCCAAAATCTCAGTCATTGGCTTTCTCTCCATGTCTGTCACGGACCAATTTCCAAGTCCGTCACACCGGCTTTTTTTAAATGAAGGTGCAAAAGGCGGGGAAGTATTCGAGAAGCGATTGGCTACTCTTCGAAACCGGTCAAACCCAGAGAGTCTGTGCAGACCCTTCTCGTTCAGTGAGGACCGTGCCCCTTTATTTTTGACCTGTAAGCCTTGCGTAAGACAAACGCCATAAAGGAGCCAACGGGCTGTCCAATTATAGGTGTGGAGGCCTAGTCCCGCCTGGAATTGCAGGGGTTGGCAGCTGATTGGCTAGCAAAGTCCTACTAGGCCCTCATTGGAGGATATAAACGCCTCTCTTAGGCGTAGAGACTGGAGGGGATGGTGCAGGCGAGGACAAGAAGCGATCTAGGGAGAGGCGGTTGTTTTGCTTCAGCCGGCGGGTGGGGCGCACGCAGGAGAGAGAAACTCAGAAGGCAGGACTCTAGGGGAGGTGTTGCGGGGAGGGGAAAGGCCCGGATGTTCTCTAACAATGAAATCATCGCTGACCAATCAAAGCAGCTAAACTGGTATACCTGCCTGACCTGTCCCCAGAAGGGACAAGAATGAGTTAGAGAGCGGGAAATTGGGGTGTCAAGAGAGGCCAAGAAGCAACGTGAGAAAATGGGACAGGTGATTCACTTGGAAGATTCTGTGCTATTACGGGTTATTTTTATTCCTTCTAGGCCTGCACTGCCTGGCATTCAGCCGATGACATTTCCGTGTTTTGTTTCGTAGTCAGCGTTGGTTTTAGAAACTCTTGGCCTAAGTCTTTGATATTCATTCGCTTTCACAGTTATTGAACGCCTGCTATTTGCCAGGCTCTGTACATCGAGCTGAAGTACACCAATAAATTAGGTATAAGATGATGGGTGCTATAACTGAAACGTGGAAGAGACGGCGTTTACCTAAAGGATCTTTCCTGTGGGTAAGTTTACCAAGGAAGGCTTAACAAAGATACAGGATGAGTCTAGAATGAATGATGCAACAGAGAGATGAAGGAAGTGGACATGATCCCTCCAGCAATTAAATTAGACTAAAAGGTACTGCCAGGTTAATCTGCACCTCCACCAACCCCAACAAGAGAAAGAAAACTAAAGCGTACTGAAGGCATTCTAATACCTTGATACATTTTTTAAAGCTGTTAAACTTATTTTTTCTTTAATATAACTGATGAAGTTAAATATATTTTAACGTAACAAAAAGTTATAATGGGGAGTTTTCTGGTGGCTCAGCGGGTTAAGGATCCTGCGTTGTCACTGGGGTGGCTCAGTTTCCATTCCTGGCCAGGAACTTCCACGTACCCTGGTAGGGCCATTTAAAAAAAAAAAAAAAAGTGTAAGTTCTCTTATACCTGCAAGAGATAAAATGTGTTACTAATAAAGTGTCACTGGATTAGACAATGCCATTTAAACTCTTTCCTTTCTGGAGAGGAGGACAATAGTAGTTTAAACTAGTAATTTGCATTACACTTTGTAAAAAGCACAAGAGTGCCTGTTTATAGCAGGCCAAAAAAAAAGTCTTCTCAGATCGCAATTATGACATAGGTTAAGCTGTATAGTCATCCCTGAATAATGTTTATGTCCAGAATTTTTAAAAAGTGCCATCTTGAACGAAGATAAACTTGTCTACCAATACCAAGACATAGTTTTAGGGACTTTTTATATATAAAGGAACCTCTCTTTTCAGTTTTAAATTGGTTTCAGCCTGTTCTAAGGAAAGAGAGGAATAGTGGTGAATGGTTAAGTTTGGCAGTATGTTTTCAGCAGATGAAAGCATAATATGCATTTCTGCATGATGCATCTTTCACATAAGGAAAATGTGCTAATGAAATGTATACAGCACTTTTCAGGATCTTGACCTCAGTTGATAGTTAAGTTTGATGTTCAGATGTTTATTTAATGAAAAAACATTAAATTGTATAGGACATCAAACCATGTTCCCACAGAACATCTGTGTTCTGTAAACTAAATCCAAATGTTTCCTGCTAACATAAAATAATACCATATACCCTTTCAGAGGAAAAAATTTAATAGATTAAAATTAACAGATTGAATTTTCTCAGTTTTAAGACTTTTCCACAATAGATTACTCGTGTGAATGCTAGGAGTAAAAAGCCTTGAAAGTACGAAATTTTACGCCTAGACAATATTTGAAAATTTTAAACTGCTAATTAATTCAATATAATATACTGTTTATGGAAATATAGTTTGCACATATACTGCTTAGGAGTCATAATTTCTTATATTAAATTGATCCTAGCTCATATTATAGAATTCAGTAGGTAAACATTTTAATATTCCCCAAGAAAGCACTATGAATTTTTATTCTGTTTTCCCTAAATGTGTTTGAAAATTACCATATCAATATCTGGCTCTAAAACTATCTTTGGGGTCTATGGTAAAGAAATGCTTTCAGATATATTATTATGGATTTTTTTTCTTTCTTTTTAGGAACGCACCTGCTGCATATGGAAGTTCTCAGGCCAGGGGCTGAATCCCAGCTGCAGCTGCCGGCCTACATCACAGCCACAGCAATGCCAGATCCAAGCCACATCTCTGACCTACACCACAGCTGTGGCAATGCCCTATCATTAGCCCACTGAGCGAAGCTAGGGATTGAACCCACATCTTCATGGATGTTAGTTGGGTTCTTAACTGGCTGAGCCACAACAGGAACTCCAAGGAGAAGGTTCTAAGATAATACTACCAAATTCTATTCTAAAATTTTAAAAATATGGCAATATTCCAGTATACATGGTATCGATGTTCCCATTTTTTCTTGAATATTTAGCATATAGTTTAAGTATGCTGATATTAAGGATTCTTTATTTGTATGTATCATTGTATTACAATTTGGGAAAATTTTGCAGTATACTTTCAGGCAGTTAGCTTTAAAATGAAACTTCAGTTCGGTGTTCCCATCGTGGCTCAGTGGAAACGACTCTGACTAGCATCCATGAGGATGCAAGTTCGATCCCTGGCCTTGCTCAGTGGGTTAAGGATCCCGCATTGCCCTGAGCTGTGGTGTAGGTCAGAGACGTGGTTCAGATCCAGCATTGCTGTGACTGTGGCATAGGCCAGCAGCTACAGCTCTGATTCAACCCCCTGGCCTGGGAATCTCCATATACTGTGGGTGCAGCCCTAAAAAAAAGACAAAAAAAGGAAATTTCAGCTCTTAGCACAAATAATATAATGCATTCAAATAAAATAATTCATTCAAATAAATATTCAAATCAATAGAATATATAAATAAATTTATAATAGTCATATAGTCGATAAATATTCAAACAACTACAATAAATGTAATATATTCAAATTACAGTTCAACTAGAAATAATCTAGTTGAGAAACTTTAAAGTACAATAACAAATTCTGAAAGAGCATAAATTTTAAAAAAAGTTTCCAGCATTTGAGGCGCTACCAGACTACAGCAATTTTAAGAGTTGGAAGTATTTTGTAGAAAGAACAAACATACAAAGCTATGTATGCACATGCACATACTGACATTGTGCTATAGTGAAAAATTGTATCCCCAAATTTTATAGCCTAAACATTTTATTACGGCATCTCCTATTAAAGATATCATGCTCTGGCTGCAGGAGAGTTTTGGTAATTGTTATAAAGCATTGGTACAGAATTTTGTACCCCAAATGGAAATGGATTCAAGAGCTTAGTTAGCAGTAGTTTCAAGTGATGGACAGCCCTTGGAGGGGAACATGAAAGAAACGTCATAATTACATTTATGATGCAAAAGCTAAGTCAAAGGGAGCAATAAACTGATCTGTTTCAGAGGGTATAAAACTTTGTAGCAAATAAGTATAACAAAGCCTTCACAGTAGAAATATAATATGTTCTAGAAAAAAACAAATATTCCACTTGTTACTATGTTGTATATAAATTGGTGAAATGGCTGCAGACATAAAGGTGATAATTTTTTTTTTAATGAAAATGCCCTGAAAGAGAATTTAAACCTTATTCATACTTTTGTGTAAACTGGTTTGAGCAGACAGTTTAAGCTAAGACCTAACAGAATGTTTAGTTTAAGGGCTATCATTGTTTTGGGGAGAAGGACAAATTTAGGAAGAGGACAATTGTCCTGGCTTTGGTGAAGATGGCAGAAATAAAAACTTCATTGCAATTCAGCAGCATCAGAATCACCTGGGGTGCGTGTTCCTGGGTCCATTCATATCTATAACGTCAGGGAGTCTGGGGACAAGACTTATGTGAATTTGTAAACAATTCTCCCAGGTGGTTTTGTGCACATCAATGATGCAGACCCTCTAGCATAAGTAATGGAGACACCACAAACTAAAATTCGGTTTCGCTACTTCTGCATGTGGGAAGAAAAATAAGTAGAAAAAAAAGTAGGCCCATTTAGATTTTGCCTTCCCCTATCCCCTTTATTATTAGTAGGTGAGATGATACCATTCTCAGGAAATATTTCTTAAGTGGCTTATAGAATCTATTTGCCTGACACACCTTAGGGGAAGGGAATCCAGGATCCCAGCTTCCAAAAAGGGGATCACGCTAAAGATCATAAAAGTGGAGATATTTTGGGAGTTCCCGTCTTGGCGAAGCAGAAATGAATCCAACTAGGAAACATGAGAGTGCTGGTTTGTGCCCTGGTCAATGGGTTAAGGATCCCAGGGTTGCCGTGAGCTGTGGTGTAGGTTACCAGACACAGCTCATATCTGATGTGGCTGTGGTGTAGGCCGGCAGCTGTAGCTCACATTTGACCCCTAGCCTGGAAACCTCCATATGCTGCAAGTGTGGCCCTAAAAAGCAAAAAAAAAAAAAAAAAACAGATATTTGGGGATACCTTGAAGGGCATCAGAGAATTTTCTTGGTCTGCTTGATTTCCTTCTCACCTTCCCTTGGTTGACCTCATAATTAATACAAAGCACAATCATTTAGGTGGGCTGATGATTACACATCATTCATTCTTTCAATCACTAAAAACAAGGATGTACTGAATACTGTTCTAGGTGCTGAGAATACAACAAGGATCAAAAAGATATTAGGTTAACTTTGTTGTATACTTTATTTAATTAAAACACTATATCAATAGAGAAAGTCCAAGAAGATTCACAAAATTGGTGTGTACCATCATAAACATATAATGTGTCATAAACATTGAGTACCATCATAGTGGGCTCCGCTACTAACTAGCTGTGTGACTTCAGCCAATAAGTAAGTTTTCCCCGCACCAAGACATATAATAAAAATGGCAAAAGTTAAAGAGAGGATTCTAAAGGCAGCAAGAGAAACACAAAGTGTTAATTATAAGGGAATCCCCATAAGGCTATCAGCTGATTTCTCTACAGAAACACTGCAGGCCAGAAGAGAGTGGCAAGATATATTCAAAGTTCTAAAACAGAAAAATTTGCAGCCTAGAATACTCTACCCAGCAAGGATATCATTTAAAATAGAAGGAGAAATAATTTTTCCAACATACAAGAGCTAAAAGAGTATAGCAATACTAAGCCCTTTCTATAAGAAATACTGAAAAGTCTTCTCTAAAAAAAAAGAAAAAGAAAAGTAAGAAGATACAGGATAAGGAAATCACAATTGGAAAGCAATCACTTTAATCCAGCATACAAATGTAAAATGGGGGGAAAGCTATTGTAAAAGTGACGATAAAGACAAGGAACAGCAAAAGGACAAACATGAAGATATTCAAAAAGGGTTTCAAAATCATAGAATGTGGAGAAGGAAAGTAAGAAAATCTAGACTCTTTTTTTTTTTTTTTGTCTTTCTGCCTTATCTAGGGCCACACCCCCGGCATATGGAGGTTCCCAGGCTAGGGGTCTAACAGGAGCTGTAGCTGCTGGCCTTTGCCGGATCCGAGCCGTGTCTGCAACCTACACCACAGCTCACGGCAACGCCAGATCCTTAACGTACTGAGCACGGCCAGGGATTGAACCCGCAACCTCATGGTTCTTAGTTGGATTCTTAACCACTGAGCCACAACGGGAACTCTGACTCTTTTCTTCCTAATAATGTGTTTGAGCCTATATGACTATCAGGCTAAAGCAAGCAGATATAGGAAGGGGTTAACTTACTTAAAAAACTGGGCAACCACAAATCAAAACCAAACATTACATTCACAAAAACTAAAAAGAAAAGTACACCAGCATAAAATAAGTAGAAATCATCCAACCAAAAAAAAAAAAAAAAGGAACGAAGGTGAAAAACTTTCCTTGAAAAAGACACATGCACCCGCATGTTCATTGCAGCACTATTCACAATCACCAAAACGTGGAAACAACCTAAATGTCCATGGACAGATGAATGCATTAAGAAGATATGGTATATATACACAGTGGAATACTACTCAGCCATAAAGGAACAAAATAATGCCATTTGCAGCAACATGGGTGGAAGTAGAGATTCTCACACTAAGTGAAGTCAGAAGGACAAAGACAAATACCATATCATCACTTATATCTAGAATATAATCACATCTCTGGAATCTGATATATGGTACAAATGAACCTTTCCACAGAAAAGAAATTCATGGACTTGGAGAACAGACTTGCAGTTGCCAAGGGGAGGGGGAGGGAGTGGGATAGACTAGGAATTTGGGATGCAAACTATGGCATTTGAAATGGATAAGCAATGAGATCTGGCTGTATAACATTGGAAACTATATCTAGTCACTTGTGATGGAGCATGATGGAGGATAATGTGAGAAAAAGGATGTATGTGTGTGTGCGTGTGTGAGAGAGAGAGAGACTGGTCACTTTGCTGTACAGTAGAAAATTGACAAAACACTGTAAGCCAAGTATAATGGAAAAAATAAAAATCATTAAAAAAACCAAAACAAAAATAAGTTATCTTCACCCAGTAAACAAACCCTGATTTGTTCTTCTGTAAAATAGGAATCAGAACATCTAGAGTCAGATGAAGAGCTTTAGACATTCTTAAAAATGCAAAGCCCTCCTCGATATATAATTTAAATGAAAACAACACTAAACATAATATAGACAGTGTTCTGATTTTTCCAATATTGATTATACTACTCTCAAGTTCATTATTTTTTTTGCTTTTTAGGGCCACAGCTATGGCATATGGAAGTTCCCAGGCTAGAGGTTGAATCAGAGCTACAGCCACCGGCCTGCCCCACAGCCACAGCAACGTGGTATCTGAGCCGCATCTGAGACCCACACCACAGCTCAAAGCAACAACAGATCCCTGACCCACAGAGCAAGGCCAGGGATCGAAACCGCATCCTCATGGATACTAGCCAGATTCATTTCCACTGTGCCACAATGGGAATTCCACCGTGTAGTTTCCTGATGGGGTAAGAGGAGAATTTTTTATTATTCGTAATAAACCCCTTTGAACCATACCTGAACTTATTCAAGAGATAGCTCTTGGAGAACAGAGTTTGGTAGCCAGAGGAATTGGTTGCCATGTAAATTTCGACATGTCCTTAGGGGAAGGGAAAAAGGCTGGAAATGGGCTAAATACTTTTTTTTAAAAAGTGTATCTATTTTGGCTTTTTAGGGCCACCCCCACTGCATATGGAAGTTTCCAGGCTAGGGCTCGGATCCGAACTACAGCTGCTGGCCTATGCCACATCCATAGCAATGCAGGATATGAGCCATGTCTGTGACCTACACCACAGCTCAGGGCAAGGCTGGATCCTTAATCCATTAGCTAGGCCAGGGATCGAACTTGAGTCCTCATGGATACTAGTCAGATTCGTTACCTTTGAGCCACGATGGGAACCTCCCCCCCAAAAAAAGTATCATTGTTTAAAATTCTTATCATCATGAGGGGAAAAGCCTTTTTTTAAAAAAAAATCATATATATGTTTGACTACAACTAACAGAAAACTTAAACAGTAGCTTAAATAACTGGGAGTTGTGGGACGGCATTTTTTCACGTAACAGGAAGTTTAGAGATGAACAGTGATGTCAGTTTTTCTACAATGATCCTGTTGCCCGAGATTCCAAGATGCTTACTGCAGCTTCAGAATAAGATGCCCAAATTGAATGCAGTAGGTGGTGAGGAAATCACATGACCACCCCTAGCTTCGCAGGAAGTCAGGAAATTAGGGAACTGTGATGTCATGAGTTGATTAGAATAAAGGTTCTCAAATTTTACAAGCATCAGAGTGCCCTGGAAGGCTTGTAATATATGAATTGCCAGGCCCCATGGTCTCAGTTCCCTAGGTCTCAGGTGGGGCCTCAGAATTTGCATTTCTAACAAGTGCCCTGGTGCTGCTGCACTTTGAGAACAATTAATTTAGGCTAATCGTGATCCCACTGCCTGGCACTGGTACACTGTTGCTCAGAAATATAGCCACATGAGCATTTATAAATACTTTTGCAGCTATGTTTCTGTTTTATATATGCACAGATGAAAATAAAATCAAGCAGAAGCAAAACCAAAAAAATCTTTGTAGATACCACCAAGAGGTCTTCAATGCACCCAGTCTTCTCTTTACCGAACCATTAAAGACCTGAGGCTCTGAGGCCCTGGACTTCATAACCTTCTAATTTCCATTAAAATTAAGTGGATCTAATGCCATGGATAATACTTCAAACTTTAAGTTTATCCTTAAAGTCATATAACTCTCATAACTTGCATTAGTCAGGTCTGGCAAGAAACAGATGGTACACTCAAATTAGGATTTTTCTTTTTCTTTTTCTTTTTCTTTTTTTTTTTTTGGTTTTTAGCGCTGCACTTGCAGCATATGGAGGTTCCCAGGCTAGGGGTCCAATCAAAGCTACAGCTGCTGGCCTTTGTCACAGTCGCAGTAACGCAGGATGCAAGATAAGTCTGTGACCTACACCACAGCTCACAACAACATCGGAACCTTAACCCAATGAGTGAGGCCAGGGATCGAACCCGCAACCTCATGGTTCCTAGTTGGATTTGTTTCCGCTGTGCCAGGATGGGAACTCCTCAAATTAGGAATTTTGAGGAGAGTGTAATAAAGGGACTATCTTCAAAGGTATAGGCAGGGTATAGATACATCTTCAAGTCCTTTCCCCCTCAGGCTAAGCAGGTTATCACCTCTGTGCCTGAAGGGATGAGAGTAGAAAGGGTGTGCAGAAATCTGCACCTGGAGAGCTTTATATGCAGAGGGTTCCATGAGGAGGTGAAGGACAAAGTGAGCCCTCTTCAAGTAGGGGATTAATACCTCAGTCTCACCTTCTCCCTCCCTTTGACTTCCCACTGGAGCCAGTGTTGTCCATATAGGTCACAGAAGAAGATGGAGAAAGGTGGAAGAACAGCTGGACATCTGGAAGACAACAAGAGATATCCAACACATATATTTGAAGATAGTAAACACTCATAGGTCATTTATTTCTGTAATAGAATTCATCTTTTTCCACAGTTGAGGAAAATTCAAATCATATAACAAAGAAGAAAATTGTTAGAAGAAATCCCTAAATCAAAGATCTGAGCATGGACTGATGATCCCTAAGGATCTACGAAGTCAAAATTATTTTTACAATGATACTAAGATATTTGCCTGTTGCACTCCTGTTTATTCACAAGAATACAGTAGAGTTTTCCATAGGCTATACAGCATGTGCTATTGCAACATATTAAATATAAAAACAAATATAGATTCCAAATATCTGTTTTGTTTGTTTGTTCATTTTTGTGGCTGTGCTCACCACATCTAGAAGTTCCTAGGCCAGGGATCAAACCTGAGCTACAGCAGTGACAGCATGGGGTCCTTAAACTGCTGAGCCATCAGAGAATTCCTTCAGCTGTCTTTTATTAAGCCAGAGTTTAAAAAGATTTGCAAAAGTATAAGACAATGTCTCTTCCTCACTAATGTTTTTGTTGTTGTTGTAGAAAACAGCGTGATATGTCACCAAAAAGTGCTATGTGAACATATAATATGAATCAATGTTTTAAAATTTCTCAGATCTTAATTTCTAGTACAGTAAATGTTTATAGATATAACCCACACAGACAAAAACTCTTTGGGTACTCAATACTCTATGACAGCACAAAGAGATCCTGACACCAAACTGAGAACTGTTCTAAATTAATACTCCACCTAGGGCCAGCTCCAAAAGTAAGCCAGATTGAGTCAGTTTAATGAGCTAAGGAGGGGGGGGGATGGGAAGAAAAGGATGGCCCAGAAGGTAAAATAACTACCTCCCTTATCCCCACTCCCTTTTACTATTTTTAAGCTTTTTCAGATTTCTTTTCCTTATTGATTCCCTGTAGTGCTTTGCTACTCCAGTCCTAGAGCACTTACATTTCTAGGTAAAATATTCTACCTCATATTTTAATTACTTACGCAATTTATTACCCTCTCTGAAGGACATGCTATTCTCTTTAGAGGACACGTGTATGAGCACATGTGTGTGTGTGTGTGGGAGGGGGCGCAGTGAAAATTTCTTAACCACAGAGCCCAAGGGGATTGAGTTTACAAAGTATGAACTTTTTTTTTGTCTTTTTGCCTTGTCTAGGGCCACACTTGTGGCATATGGAGGTTCCCAGGCTAGGGGTCTAACAGGAGCTGTAGCTGCCGGCCTTCGCCACAGTCACAGAAACGCAGGATCCGAGCCGCGTCTGCAACCTACACCACAGCTCATGGCAACGCCAGATCCTTAACCCACTGAGCAAGGCCAGGGATCGAACCTGCAACCTCATGGTTCCTAGTTGGATTCGTTAACCACTGAGCCACGACGAGAACTCCGCAAATTATGAACTTAAAGAGGAAAAAATTACACATTTAGTTGTATTAACCTTTAACTGAAATGTAACATTTTTTTTTCTTCTGAGTATAGACAAACTACAGTACAGTGACTTTATCATAAACAGAGATTGCTGATATTTTTATATCACATTAGACTTGTTACAGATCTCTCAAAATATCATTTACACTCAACACAATTTTGAAGTTACAGGAATTATTAGACTCATCACTAGATCTTATTATTTAGAGCATTAATAAAAAAGCATACATATTACTGTATCACAATAGTTAGATGACATTTCAATTTGATTGGTTTCCTTTGAAATTTTGTGAACTTTATGCATTTTAAAACATTATTCTGGGAAGAGATCTATAGGATTCACAAAAAGAACCCTTTGCAAAAAAAAAAAAAAAAAAGGTGCAGAGAGTAATAACCCCTGCCGAGACAGTAATCTCAAGTTCAGCAAGGACATCATTTCTTTGGTTGTACATTTTACACAGCAGATGCTCAATAATTACTTATTGAATTGAACTTGGGGGAATCTTAAGTAGGTCAATGGATATTTTACCTTTCTTCAATGCCACTTTGCCAAGGCTGGGCTGGTCCCCCGCCCCACTTCCTCCTAAGAGAGGAAGTTGATCAAGCTATCGCCATCCTGCATGCAATCCCCACAGCCTTGGAGGCCAAAGCTGGCTGCCTCAGAGCCAGATGCGCCTTTGTGTTTTAAAGAGAGTGTCATGCCCAAGAGATGATTGAGATTATGGTTACGACACAGTGGGTGGTATCAGAAACACTTTCCACTTGGAGCCCAGTGATATAAATTCTGCAAAACTACATATGTTTAAACATACTTGGCTATGGAAAACTCTAAAATCAGCCATTTATGTAAGCAGTTGAGCATTTATGCCCAAATTTATTTACATTATTCATTCGCTTTGTTATGCTTTGTTTTCTTTTTACAGTAAGCTATACATTTCTACCAACTCTTCATCTTTTGCTTCTCAGCAGCATTGCCGTTTGCTTAGGCAATATGGTAGTTAGCTCATGTTTCCCCAAAGGGAAACATTATGCTACTCTTCCCTTATTTTTCTTCCATATCTACAAGGACTCTTTTCCTGTTTATACCTTGTCTGAAAGCTCTTTATTGCCTGCTGTTAAAGCTGGGTATGGGGCTGATCTTGAGAATCTAGGCAGACTTTCAGGATAGAGATGAGCACAGGAGTAAAGTCACAGGTTGGTTATTTTATCAACAAGCATGCAGGGATAATTGTTAGAAAATTCTCAAATGAAAATTTCATGGTGAAAGGGACACGTAAGACTTGCATGTTTAAAAGATTTCCTAAGCAGGCCCACATTTAATGTCCTTTAGATAAAGGCCTTAAATTTCTGGTAAATAACAGAAACTCTAGCAGATAGATAACTGGTCTAGCGACAGGTATCTTATCAGGACCTGGCCACAGAAAGATTGGAGATTAGGGTTGAGAAATTCAGGCTCTGCGACAAAGTAGAAATGGTGACAGGACAGGAAGCCAAAGAATCCGAGAACAGCCAGAGGAGATCAGCAGCAGAATTGACTGGTAACTGAACCAGTGAGAAGCCAAACTTGTTTTATATTTTCCCTGCCTGGATCCAGAACTTGTTTCAGAATACAAGAGCAGGTTCAAACCTTTGACAAGGGTTAAGGTACAAGGCTTGGGGAAGCAAGGACAGGAAGTTTCTTCATAGTAAGAGAGAGTTTCCATGGTTGGTTTTGTTTGGTTTTTCAAAAATTTTTATTAGGAAAATTTGCAGACACACACAAAAATAGACAGTGATATTACATAATAAACCACATGTACCTACCACATAGCTTAAACAGTTCTCAACATTTTGACTATATTGCTTCAACCATCCTTGCCCTCAACTTTCTTAATTTTGGTTTTTAGCCCTCTGATTTCCATACCATCTTCAATATAAATTTGTCCCATTCTCATGACTCCCACTTGTGCCTCAATGAATCTGAGTCCCAAGTGTGGAACACCAGCCCCATCCTTTCATGAACATCATTTAGTGGAAGTATGGGATGGGGGTGGGGGATAGTTACTCTCCAGCTCCAGAGATTAATTTTGGTTAGTCTAAACTATCCATGATAATTTCATTCCCCTTTGGGTAATTGGTTTAGGAATGTGGATGTGATGCAAATCAGGCTAGCGACACTTGAGGGGAAATATACAGGAAGTAGGAGGTCCTAAAATATTTTCCTTACTCTTAGAACAGAAAAAAGTACTCTCCTTTTGTTGGAGCCAGTCTTAGTGATGACGTTTATTAGCTAGATAATTCTGAATGAGTTACATAACTTCCCTGTATCTGAATTTTCTTTCTTTTGCCTTTTTTTTTTTTTTTTTTTTGCTTTTTAAGGCCACACCTGTGGTATATGGAGGTTCCCAGGCTAGGGGTTGAATCGGAGCTATAGCTGCTGCCAGCCTACACCACAGCCACAGCAACGCAGGATGCGAACAGCATTCGCGACCTACACCATGCTCACAGCAACACTGGATCATTAACCCACCGAGCAAGGCCAGGGATCAAACTTGCAACCTCATGGATGCTAGTCACATTTGTTAACCACTGAGGCATGACAGGAAATCCTCTTTCTTTCTTTCTTTTTTTGCTTTTTAGGGCTGCACTCATGACATATGGAAATTTCCAGGCTAGGGGTCGAATCAGAGATGCAGCTGCCAGCCTATACCACAGCCACAGTGATGCAGGATCTGAGCCAAATCTGAGAGCTACACCACAGCTCATGGCAACGCTGGATCTCCGACCACTGAGCAAGGCCAGGGATAGAACCCACATTCTTATGGATACTAATCGCATTTGTTTTCTGGTGTGCCACATTGGGAACTCCCTGTACCTGAATTTTTTTATCTGTAAAACAAGATGGTAGAACCAACTCATGGATTTGTTGCAAGGAGCAAAAAAATTACTATATGTAAAGTGCTTGGAACAGTATCTGGCCTATCAAAAGTGCAAAGTAAATTTTAGCTATTATTATTGTTTTGTAAATATGTGATGCTTGGAGCTGTGGCAGCCATCTTGTGACCAAGGAGGGGCAAACTTGAGGCCAAGACCAGTTCACTGTGCATGAAAAAGAGGAAATGTGGCAAGAACCTTAATCATTGATGATGTCGAGCTACTAAATTAAATGGCCTTGTAATCATTCTATCCCTGAATTTCTCAATAAGGGAGATTATAATTTTCTGTATTATATGTGTCTCTTTGGTTGAATTTTTCTATTATTCACAGCCAAAATCATCCTAATTGATACATATGCCCCAAAAAAGATTTATTTTCCCCAATGCTTGCTCAAGTTTATTGCCTCTGTCAAGGCATTAAAAATTTTCCATTCAGTCTCTTTTATAATTCCCCATACCTAGCCAGTTTTGTCAATGCTTCTTTCTGGCTTTATCTTTCTCTTCATTAATAAAGTTACTGTTAGTGGCAAAACAAAAAATAGTGTAACTAACACCTGAAATAGCCATCATAAGAAGTGAGGGACTCATATAAAGTGAAAATATTGATCATGGCCATCTCTATCTTGTTCACAGAGTATAGAACTTAGTGGGTATTCCATATCTGTTAAATGAATGGATGGAGGGATAGATGAGGCATTTTCCAAATGACTTTTCAGAGAATAATTTTTCACAAAAAAAAATCTTCCTCTGCCAAAGAAGTTTATTCAGTTAACCATTAAATAAAATTGCTTCAGAGCCTTAAATATGCTTCAACGCATTAAGAATAAGAGGGGATGCTATTGTTTGAAACTTCTCTACTTAATTGACCTGAGAGGCATTTATTCTCCTGTTACCATTTTCTGGAGTTTCACAGAACATATCTGGAAAAAAAGGCTAAGGCAGTGTATTTTTAAATGAACATGGTATCATTAGCTAACAAATGATATCATACTTGAATAGCAATCAATTACAGTTGGATTTTTCTTTAAAATATAGGATCAGCATTCTGAAATTAGAACCCTCTCCTACTTTCATATGGAACTGAACCTACATGACAATACATTAAGTGAAATTCCATAAATACCCCTAAGGCCTCTATAAGTTAACTCAGATGTCCTACGCTCAAATGAGAGGTCAGGATAAAGAGTGAAGGAAGTGAGGATAAAGAAACATCGAGCACTAGCATGACATTAAATGGCAACTGGTCTTCAGTATCAGTGTCAGGGAATAACAGGTACCTAGCAAAAGGGCCAGCTAATTCACTACTCTGGCTGAGAAGTGAATTAAGGCCTGGTAGCAAAAGCATCCCTTTTTTTTCCCCCCAAGAGAAATCTCACATCTGGATTTTCATGTAAATTTACCACTTTTAAATACTAAGAATTCATTCAATTAACTTTTTAAACATTTTTGCATGGGCTAAACACACTTCTGCCAGTTTTAGACCCATCAAGCTATTAAAAGCATCGTTTAAGGTCCATCCTCATAACAGGATAAAACTTGTAAACTCAGATTACATAGAACAGTGACCGATCACTCATGTTAAATTGTTGTGGCTTAATCTCTTCCAGAGCAAAGAAGTTCCTGGCGTTTAGGTATCTTAAAATCCATAATAAAGAAAAAAAGACATTTTACCACTTTATCCATTATAAGTTTATAGAAAATAGTTAATATTCACATGCATTTTATATTTCCATGTAACATATATCCAAATATAAAAATGCAACTTAACACTTTGAAACAGTTGTTACTGAGAAAAATTAAGCCATCATTTGTATCCTAAGTAGATCAGATTGTCACTTCTATTACTACAGAAAAATAATTCTTATATTACTTCATTAGGTTGATTTTTTTTAAAAATGGTTGACCATTAAAAAAATTTTAAAAATTCTATTAGAAATATTCTGTTGTCTGCATGCCATTGGTTATCTTGCTTCCCCAATAAAAAATTTTATACTCTACTGAAGAAATGTAAGCAGGTGGATATTTCAATAGGTCATAGTATTTGTCAGATTTATCCTGTATAACTCAGACTGATGTTTTATTTAAAAAAAAAAAAAAAGCTTTGACATATTAATAGCAGGTAAAAGGAACAAAAGTGTTAGTCTCAAACTGTTTTTACCAATCATGACTTTAGGCAGTAGAGAAAACTCTAGAACAATCTACACCCTATACTTGCTTTCCTGTATACTCATTCTCATTTCCCAATGGAAAAAAGAGTTGGGGATAACAAAGAAGTGCCACTCTATGGGAAAGTTGGGGGAAAATATATATGCATCAATTTTTGCAATTCTGGTATGGCTTATTATTATTTGAACAATGTGTACATATCCTAAAGTCTATACACTGTAAAATTCTATGCTAAACGCTATTGATGAAATATATACTACTGCAAGTTAAAACCTCCAAGTAGGAGTTCCCATCCTGGCTCAGGGGTTAACGAACCCGACTAGTAGCCATGAGGATGCGGGTTCAATCCCTGGCCTTTCTCAGTGGGTTAAGGATCTGGTGTTGCCATGAGCTGTGGTGCAGGTTGAAGATGCAGCTGGGATCCTGCTTTCCTGTGGCTGTGGTATAGACCAGTAGCTGCAGCTCTGATTCGACCCCTAGCCTGGGAACTTCCATATGCAGCAGGTGTGGTCCTAAAAAGACACACACACACACACACACACACACACACACACACACCTCAAAGTAAACTAATAATGAAGAAGCTTAACTGATCATGGAATAGAAGAATACCAACTTTTGAAGGCCATAATCAACCTAAAACAATATTGATGAGGCTCTGATAATAAAAGTGTTCTTCCTGAAAATTGTGTGAATTTCTGCCAACCATATATGCATATATGCTGTAGCAGCTTTGCATTCATCCTATCTTAGAAGAACACTGTATTAGTCCTGATGAAATTCTAACAATAACTCATTTTAGTTTATGAATATCAGAACTTCAACCCTCAAAAATTCAGGTTTCAAGTAGGCTTTAGTTTTATGTGAAAATGAATGTCATTGGAATTGGCTGGGAAAACACCTTTAAGACCCAGGGACCACACTTTTGAGAATGACTTCATGGCCTGCCTAAATCTGTACAATGTGCAGAGAGATCATTTCTTCTTCTCCCTCATATGCTGAAACCCCTTGTGGAGGGACCCAGATTAGCTTTACATGGGGCCAATTTTACTAGCTGCCACTACGTACCATATTAGTCTAGACTGTCATCTCCTCACACCTAAAGAACCTAATAGCTGCTGGCAATGAAAGTTACCTGCCCCTAAATAATTAATAGCTGGCATCTCTATAGTGCTCAAAAGTAATCAAAGGAACCTAAGAGCTCACAGATCAGGCATACAAAAATGAGTCAAGTGGCCACGAGGTTCTGATCTTAGACACATCTCTGCACCACTGAGAACCTGAACTTCCTTTGAACTGTACCAGACCCACGGATACCACCAGCCATACTCAGAACAACACCTGCCAGCTGCAACCTCATGAGTCTCAAAGTCTCCACTTGTAACTTTATTTCAGATCGCAACCAATCCTCACTTAACCAGCACCTTTACTTCTTGCTAGCTCCGATTAGAATTCTTAATAAATAACTTATGTATTTAACTGTGGTTTTTGCCTTTATATTTCGCCTCCCCCACCTTGTGGTTGGTTGAACACAGTTCAAGTTCTTTTTGAATTTGTCTCCTGGGCTGTAGTCTTAACAAACCCCAAGAAAACACCTTTTTATTTCAATTAGGTCTCCATTTCTGAAATTTTGGTTAGACAGATAGCTATTATCAATACATTTTTTAAAAAACCTAAAGAAAATAATGTATTTACTTGTAATACAGGGGCACTGGCCACATTTCTTATTTTCATTCTGTAATTATACAAACTCAGTGAAGAAATCCAGTTATCTCTAGTGATCTGAAGTTTAGAATGACAGTTTTATATCTCTGTTTTATAAAACATGTAAACTCATCCTCACTTCCATGTCTTTGCTCATCTTTATTCATTCAGCTGTAATCTTTTAATTCTTCCAGTTCAAATCCTCCCCAGTTTTAAAGAATAGGCTCAAAATCCCACTAATGCAGTCCTCCAAGACCTCTCATTACTCTTAAACTCTGCAGCATTTGTTTATTACTTTTATCTTAACATGTGCTGATCCTAATCTCAAATGTTGGATTCTTGTTTGAATCAGCATAGCAAAAGTGGAATGTTCTCAACTGGGCAGATACTTAAATGAATGAAACTCACTTTTTGAATGAAACTGATTTGAATTTGTCAGACCGTTGGTTTAAATTCATCTATTTAATTTACATAATCTGTAATGTTCTTAAAAAAAACCGAGGTTAAGCAGAAGTTTACAGACTAGATTTTTGTCTTCCCAACCTTTTTTACTATGGACATATTTATACATAGAGAGAAATTGAAAGAAAATTACAATGAACATCTGTATACTCTCTACTTAGATTCAAAAATTTTTTTCACTTTCCCATATTTATTTCATATTTATTTCATCGCTCTCCAGTGACCTGTCTATACATATTTTATATTGTTGCTGAATCATTTAAAAATAAGTTACATAACACTTAACTCTTAAATACTTTACTATGCATCCCTAAGAAAAGGAAGCTTCTCCTACATGACATAATACCATTATCATACCCAACAAAATTAATAATTAATTCAATAACATCATCCAATATCCAGTTCTTATTCAATTTTCCCCCAGTCGTCCCAAGTATGTCTCTTATATCTGTTTTTTCCCTGACCAGTATCCAATAAAGTTTTAGATTGCATTGATTGTTACTTTCTTGTAGAGGAGAAAAATATTTTCCATATCTTGGGTAGCATGTCCTAGACCCCATCAATCTTTTCATATGCTTTTAATCTAAAAGGGTCCCTCGTCTTTTTTTATTTCGTCAATTTTTAAAGAGAAAAGCTGTTGTAGAAGAGAAAAGCTGTTTTAATAATGTTAAATAATTCTATAAGAAAGACATTTTTCAGTGTCACCTGTTTACAAAACAAACCAAAAAAACCTGTTCTGAGATTATGAGGTTGACATTTAACCTGACTATGGTTCCAAATAAAATAGCCACTGAAGGGAGACAAGAAAATTGTGAATTTACAAGATAATAAGTGGGTTCCAGCGATCACTAGCCAGGACTCCTCGAGGAAGTTATTCAGCTGCTTTGACGTTCATTTTCTGCTACATAAGAGAGAGATCATATCTACTTTGTAGAGTAAGGATTAGTCTGAGATAATTATGTGAATACCAAGCATAACAGAGAAGCTTAATAAGTGCTGGTTTCTTTCCCCTAATCCCTGTTTTTTTTTTTTTTTTCTAAGAATGGAGTATTTCCAGATTGGTAAACTTCTCAAGTATGATTCTTTCTTCGAACATTTTGTTGCCAAGTCAATTGCAAAACAAAATCCAAACTGAAATTTTACACTACATTTCACCTTGCGTTGCTTTGGGGTTATGTTTTGATAGCGATATCTGTGCACCTTAATTTTGAGTTTATTATGTAAAATGATTTTTAAAAAGTACTTCTACAAACAACATAAGACAAAATCATTACTATATGAAGTTAACACTTTAAGTATGTTTTTAGTTTTCTTTAGATATTATATCTGACAGCATTATATCTTTAAAATATGACACGAAAAATAATAGAATACAATTACAATTTCATACTTTCATGAAGGTGTGGACACAATTCTAATAGAACTATTTTTTTAAATTAAAGAGATATTTTAGACAAGCTTTAATATCTGATTCTCTCTCTCTCTTTTTTTTTTTTTTTTTTTTTTTTTTCTGCCTTATCTAGGGCCGCACCTGCAGCATATGGAGGTTCTCAGGCTAAGGGTCTAACAGGAGCTGTAGTTACCCGCCTTTGCCACAGCCACAGCAACCTGGGATCCGAGCCACGTCTGCAACCTACACCACAGCTCACAGCAATGCTGGATTCTTAACCCATTAAGTGAGGCCAGGGATCGAACCCACAACCTCATGGTCCTTAGATTTGTTTCCACTGCGCCACGACAGGAACTCCTGATTCTATTATCCATGAGGATGCAGGTTCGATCCTTGGTCTTGCTCAGTGGGTTAAGGATCTGTCATTGTTGTGATCTGTGGTGCAGGTCACAGATGTGGCTCGGACCCTGTGTTGCTGTGGCTGTGCTGTAGGCCCACAGCTACAGCTTCGATTCAACTCCTAGCCTGGGAACTTCCATATGCTGCAGGTGTGGCCCTAAAAAGACCAAAAAAAAGGAAAATTTTTCTATTCAGAATTCTTTTGTACTCATAACTATATTTTAAGGTTAATTTGACACAGTAAATAGCTATAGAGAGAAAAATGAGCCATCTTTTAAAGCATAGTTTTCATTGTATTATTTTGGAACATGATTGGTCATCAACAATAAATTAAATATAATTTTTAAAATGTATCACAGTAGTCATCTACCCACATAGAACAACTATAGAACAACTATTTTGGTGGTTTATTAATGCAGAGTTCATGTAATCTATGGCAAGTTTAACACCAAATAAAGGTCATTGTTCATTAATTATATAGGTCAATTCTGGAATTCTGATAATAATTTCATAATAAGTCATAAAAGAATGTACATATATTTTTCTTTCATTCTCTAGGCTATATTTTTTGTGTGCCTCAGAAGATTATATATAATGACTATAACAATTTTCTATTATTATAACTTCCTAGTGTTACTTCTATATACTTACTGTAGGGTGGTTATATTACAAAGTAAAGCACCTCAATTGCTACATGAATATGCACATGTTTGTTCATATTTAGATGACTGTATGATGGCCTAGTTGCTATAAATCACCACCAGACAGGACAAAATACAATAACTAACATGAGCTTTTAGGTATGATTGTTGGTGTTTGTTGCAAAATACTTCACTGAGTAGGCCAAAGAGCTGATTGGCCCCAGTAAATTTAATCTTCTTATATTAAGCTGAAGTGAGTGAAAGCAGACTGTGTATTGAAAATGCTACAAGATTACAGAGAAGAACAACTTCAATTAAAGCAGTGTGCTTTTATAATTTCCCAGCATTACAAGAAACTTTCCACAGACTAGAAGCCAGTAATCAGAAATAAGAGAACTATTTTTAAGCAAATTTCCCACCAATTAGCCATATGAACCCTCTTCTCCAATCCTGCTGCTCTGCTCACTGTGGAACCCTTCCCATTTCATCCCTTAGGTCTGCCCATTTCAGCAACAAGGATCTTGCTCTCTGGTAGTAATGTTTTTGTGCCATGCAATTTATTACTTAATTATATACTGTTTTGTGCTAGTCTCTAATTGTTTTAGGTGTGTTTTGTAATCTCTTCTCAACTAGATTTTAGTCCCTGATGCTAGGCCCATGCATCTTATTTCTTTGTTAAAGCTTTTTATGCTAAACATGGTAGGCACAAAGTTAATATCTTGTTGGAAAATCAAAAAATAGCCATTGAGGAGTTCCCATTGTGGCTCAGGGGAAATGAATCCAACCAGTAATCAAGAGGCTTCAGGTTTGACCCCTGGCCTCGCTCAGTGGGTTAAGGATCTGGCTTTGCTGTGAGCTGTGGTGTAGGTCACAGACGTGGCTCGGCTCTGCTGTAGCTGTGGCTGTGGTGTAGGCCAGTGGCTACAGCTCTGATTTGACTCCTAGCCTGGAAACCTCCATATGTCACGGGTATAGCACTAAAAAGAAAAAAATAGCTACTGGTTTTGAACAACTGTGACCAGAGCTCAAAGCAAAAAAACCTCATGTCTGTGTGGGGTGGGGTAGAAAGACACTCACTGGGCCCTGATATTTTCAGATTCCTCTGGTTACAGTGAACATAAATTTACTAAAGTTGAAAGAGCTCGATAGGTATTTGTAATAAATAATCAAGATAGTTTCATGGAATCCAAGTGCATGTTGGTGATTAAATATACACGAGACTGAACCTGGGAGTTGGAAGGTCAGAAACCAGCCAGTATCTTTTTCTAAAAGCCAGCATGGTCTTTTTTTCCAACTCTCCAACCAACTACTTCCACCTCACTGTGCATTTGTAGGCCAGTTTCCCTTACATGAATGTGCCTTAGCATGGCTATTCCAGCATCATTTTGTTGAAGTCCAGAACCCATGAGTAACTGATGCAGCTCTCACATTGTATTTCCAAATTTCACACAGAAAAACTATGATTGGCCTTTAATGTGTCAGATACCAGTCCCTGGCCCAATGAGCTGTCACCGGGATAGCAAGGGTCATGTGGTTTGATATTCATTCTCAGCAGCATTGTGGGACCATCTCTCAAAGAAGAGGAAAGATATAAGGCAGGCAACTTGATGGATGCAACTACTACAGTTAAAATCTATAGGAAACTGCAACAAAAGCTTTTATAGTTGCCTTCCCACCTTATAACTCCCCTTTCCTGGAAATTTTATCCTTTGTCCACGGGCATAGTCCCCCAACAGACACATTTGTACTAGATGACTCTGTATCTATGGCCAGTTGACCCAACCAGGGTGATTTTTTTTCCCAAGCCAGGCTAAATTGATTTTCTCCCAGGAAATTTTTTTTGAGGCAGAGAAATTGCCCATCGGGCAAAGCCGGGCTTTTGAGAGGAAAGACTGTCAACTCAGAACTGTCTTAGGACCATCCTTTCCCATTCTGTGCACAGAGAAGGACAGAGATCCCATCTGTTGTGAGAGAAGAATGAAGCAGACATCCTTAAAGAGGCACATTTGAGACAGGAGAGCAAGTTCTGCCACGTTCTTCAAGGATGAATAGTTTCTGATTCCAGAAGCCCAACTACTTTCCTCCCCTTGGGTTCTTTGAGACATCCCCACATTCTTTTTTGCTCACGTTAGCTTAAGTTGGTTTCCATTATTTGTAACCAAAATAGTTGGGACATCCAGTTTGAAAGTAAGAGTCTTTCCTACACTTGTCCATTGAAACAAGTCAGTTGTGTTAAGATGCCACTATTTTGCTGCCATCATGAAAAACTTCTACGTTTATCTTGTAGACTGACATACCTTTGTGGCCATACAGTACATCCGTTTGTGACTCATGAGGATAAATAGTATGCGAGACCTCAGTTACCTCATTCTCAGTAATGATTTCTTGAAAGATAATAATTTGTGAAGGAAAATTGGCCTTGAAAATATTTGTCATTTTATATATATCTGCTTTTGTAACTGATGTTTGTTGCAGTTTTCAAAGTACATCGACACATATCCCATCATTAGACATTCACAACAATCCTCTGGGGAAGGATTAATTACATCATTCCTGTTTCATAAATGAAGAAACTGAGGCTCAAAGAGGTCAAGGGATTTGTTAGGTGTCATTAATCTAGGACAGAGACAACAGAGACTCAAAATCAGTGTTCGTTAAACATTTCTGACCCACATTTGATCTTTGTCTTCTTATAGCACATTTTTCCCCTTTAAAAGACTCTTTTATATTGAAGTATAAAATGGGTAAAGAAAAGTGCACAAAACATAAGCGTACAGTTTAATGAGTCATCACAAAGTGAACACACCATGTAATCACCAATAGGGCATAAAATCGGATATGACATTTCTGCTCTCTCCCAATCACTATTCCCTTCTTCTTCCCCAAAGGAAATCACCCTCCTGATGTTTAACACCATAGATTTGCCTGTTTTCAAATTTTATGTAAGTAAAATGTGTAGTATTAGTACTTTAGTGTTCAACTTCTTTTACATAAATGAGATTCACCTATTTTACTGTATTTGTCATTCATTCATTTCTACTCCTGTGTGATATTGTCTTTTGAATATACCACAATTTATGTGGTATATAAGTTATGTATCTAATTATATCTATTATCTATAGATACTTCAGTTGTTTTCAGTTTGGGGCTATCATGAATGATGCTGCTATGAACATTCATGAGGATATCTTTTAGTGCACCACATGTACGCTCTACTGAGTAAATACTCAAGGAATGAAATTGCTGGGTCAAAAGTTCATATTTAATAGCTACTGCCAGGCAATTTTACAATGTGGGTATATTAATTTATACCTCCACCCCACTGGTATAGGAAAAATTAAGCTGCTCTTTATTCTCATCAACACTTGGTATCTTCCGTTTTTTCTTTTAGGTCTTCCAGTGAGTTCATAATGGTATATACCACTGTGTTTTTAATTTGCTTTTCCCTGATAACTACTGAGCTTGGGACATTTTTACGTTCGCTGGTCTTTTGGATTTCCTCTTTGGTAAAAGGTTTATTCAAATTTTTGCCCATTTTTCTATTGCTTTGCAAGAATTGTTTACGTAGTCTGAGTAATATGCATTAACCTTTACAATATACATTGGAAATATCTTCTATCCCTGTGTGGTTTGCATCTTCAGTCTTGAATTTTTTTTTTTTTTTTAGGGCTGCGCCCGTGGCACATGGAAATTCCCAGGCTAGGGGTTGACTCGGAGCTGTAGTTGCTGGCCTACACCACAGCCACAGCAATGCCAGATCTGAGCCGCATCTGTGAACTACACCACAGCTCATGGCAACACTGGATCCTTAACCCATTGCGCGAGGCAAGAAATCAAACCCACATCCTCCTGAATACTAGTTGGGTTCATTACCACTGAGCCATAACGGGAACTTCCTGAATTTTTGACATCAAAGAAATCATTGCATTTTATCTGCATCTTTGTGCTTCATTAAAAAAATATAATGGATTTCAATTATTTGGGATAAAATCCAATGAAATAAGGTACTCAAATGGCACTTCTCTCTTCATTTTGGCCAGGCTCCCAAAGCTGAATCAACATAATGGTGACCAGTACTCTCAAGTCATTCTGGACCTGCTAAGCCTGTAAACACTCCTCATTTCATGAACGCACCATTGATTTTGACGGTATAAAGTGACTGAGGTAGAAAAGATAGGAGGGTGAGTATTTCTTTGGTTCCTTTTTTTGCTTTTTAGGGCCCCACTTGTGGCATATGGAGGTTCCCAGGCTAGGGGCTGAATAGGAGCTGCAGCCACCGGGCTACGCCACAGCCACAGCAATGCCAGATCCGAGTCGCGTCTGTACCTACACCACAGCTCACAGCAACGCCAGATCCTTAACCCACTGAGCGAGGACAAGGATCAAACCCGCCACCTCATGGCTCCTCGTCAGATTCCTTTCCACTGTGTCACAATGGGAACTCTGAGGATTTCTTTGGAAAGTGTTTTCTCTTCCCCTACCTTTACACAGGGTCAGGGAGGAGTATGTTTCCCACTCACTTCAAGCCAGGTGAGAAGTCCCTCAAGGAGACCTCCCAGAATTTGTCCCCAGGATTTTTAGGAAGAAGGATTTGGGTGTGATCCTCGCTAAGTGTGAAGGCTGGAGATCTAGCAAAGCTTCACTTGTTTGCAGGGCCACATTGAGTGTAATGGACTTTCACTTGTAGGAGGCAAACAGTAGTATGTCCCAGGGAACAAAGTAGAATCCACAAGAAGCATGGGCCTGTGATTATATGAAAAGGAACCTTGCCTCCTCATTCCCCAGTGGGAAAAAGAACCACCAGAAGTCCAGGTCCAAGGGAGTTATCAAAAGCTGATAGCCAGAGAAGTGGTGTGTGTTAACAAGGAGCTGAAGTCAGGATATGTGGAAGCAGAGGGTGTACTTCTGAGAAAAAAAAAAAATGGCAAGAGTCATGTTTGGATAGTCTGCATACCCAGAGGTCACTGACACCAGAGGACATAGTACCAGGCATGCCAAACTGTTTCCCTTTTGCCCAATCCTCTTTTTCCCCTGGCACAGGGTAGAGAGGTCAGAAATAGCCATTTTATGTGGTGGAAGTATTTCAGGAGATGAGAAGCAGCTGACAGGGCTGCCTCCCCCACCCCAGGCTCCGAGGCCTGAAGCAGAGAAGAATCAGCTCTGAACAAGTTTGGAATTTTGAAATTACCCTCAATAAGACTCAAGTTAAGTGATTAAAAGCTTAAACTGGATTCTGCTACAAATTCTCTCCTCGGCTATTTCTGCTCTGAAGCTTAATTCATCTATTGAGTTTTCAACCTAAATTATTTTTTAAAAATTTTTGTTCATTTTTTTTTTAAAAATTCACCCAGGGTGTTCCCTGGTGGGCTAGTGGTTAGGATTTGGCACTTTCACCACTGTGGCCAGGGTTCTGTCCCTGGTCTGGGAACTGTTTCTACATCAAGTCACTGTACACTGCAGCCAACACATTTAAAAAAATTAAATTTAAATTTTAAAAAAAGTTCATCCATTTCTTCCACCCACCCCCTGATCCTTAACCTCTTGGCAAGCACCAATCTGTTCTCTGTATCTATGAGCTTGCCTTGTTTTTAGATTCCAATATAAGAGAATGAACAGTATGTACAGAACACATGGTACAGTGTATATTCTCTGACTTATTTCTTTTAGGAAAATGCCCTTGAACTCCATCCATGTTGTTGAAAATGGCAAGATTTCAGTCTTTTTATGGCTGAATAATATTCCATTGTTTTGTATAGCACAATTTCTTTTTCCATTCATCCATCAATGGATACTTAGGTTGTTTCCCTATCTTGGCTATTGTATATGATGCTGCAATGAACATGGTGGCATATTTATCTTTTCAAATTAATGTTTTTGCTTTATTCATATAAATAACCAGAAATGCACTTGCTGGATCATATGGTAGTTCTATTTTTAGCTTTTTGAGGAATTTTCATAGTTTTCCATAGCAGTCACACCAATTTACGTTCCTATCAACAGTGCTTAAGTTTTCCCTTTTCTCCGCATCTAGGAAAACACTTATTATTTCTTGTCTTTTTTATAATAGCCATCCTAACAGGTGTGATACCTCGTTGTAATTTTATTTGCATTTCCTTTACGAGTAATGATATTGAGCATCTTTTTATGTACCTGCTGGCCATCTGTAGGCCTTCTTTGGAAAAATGTCTATTCAGATGTTCTGCCCATTTTAAAATTGGATTTTTTTTGTTATTGTATGAGTTACTTGTATATTTTGAATACTAGCTCCTTATCATATTTATATGGTTTGCAATTATTTTCTCCCATTCAGTAGGTTGCCTTTCATTTGGTTGATGGTTTCTTTTACTGTGCAAAAATTTTTTAGTTTGGTGTAGTCCCAATGGTTTATTTTTGCTTTTGTTCCTTTTGCTTTTGGTGTCAGATTTAAAAAATCATTACCCGGAGTTCCCGTCGTGGCTCAGTGGTTAACGAATCCGACTAAGAACCATGAGGTTGTGGGTTCGATCTCTGGCCTTGCTCAGTTGGTTAAGGATCCGGCATTGCTGTGAGCTGTGGTGCAGGTTGCAGACACGGCTCGGATCCCGCCTTGCGGTGGCTATGGCGAAGGCCGGCAGCTACAGCTCCTGTTAGACCCCTAGCCTGGGAACCTCCATATGCCGCGGGTGCGGCCCTAGATAAGGCAAAAAGACAAATAAAATAAATAAATAAAAAATCACTACCAAGACCTGTGTCAAGGAGTTAGCCCCCTTCTTCTAGGAGTTTTATGCCTTCAGATTCTTAATTGAAAATTTTTAATCTATTTTCAATTTAATTTTTGTGTAAAGTGTAAGATAGTGGCCCAGTTTCATCTTTTTGCAGTTGACTGTCCAACTTTCCCAACACTATATATTGAAGACATTATCTTTTCCCCATTGTATATATTCTTGGCTTATTTATCATAAATTAATTGACCACATATGTGTGGGGTTTTATTCTGGGCTCTTTATTCTGTTCCATTGATCTGTGTGCTTGTTTTTCTGCCAGTGCCATATTGACTTACTTACCATAGCTTTGTAATATAATTTGAAATAAGGGAACATGATACCTCCAGCTATGTCCTTCCTTCTCAAGATTTCTTTGACTACTCAGGTTTTTTTGCGTTACGTACACATTTCAGGATTTTTTTTCTATTTCTGTGAAAAATACCATTGGAATTTTGATGGGGATTTGAATCTGTATATTGCTATAAGCAGTATGGACATTTTAATTACTTCTTTCAATCCATGAACATGGAATATCTTTCCATGTATTTGTGTATTCAATTTCTTTCATTAATATCCTGCAGTTTTTAATACACGTTTTTCACCTCCTTGAGTAAATTTATTCCTAGGTATTTTATTATTTTTATGCATTATAAATGGGATTGTTTTATTAATTCCTTTTTCTGATAGTTTGTTATTAGTGTAAAAATACATATTTTGTGTAATGATTTTTATACTGCAACTTTACTGAATTTGTTTATTAGTTCTAACAGTTTTTTTTTAATGGAATCTTTAGTCTTTCTATATTATTATATCATGTCATCTGCAAATAGTGACAGTTTCACTTCTTCCTTTCCAATTTGGATGTTTATTTCTTTTTCTTGCCTAATTGCTCTGGCTAGAACTTCCTGTATTGAATAAAGCACCAAGACGGGTATCCTTGTCTTGTTCCTGCTCTCAGAGGAAATATTATTAGCTTTTCACCATTGGGTATGATGTAAGTTGTGGCCTTGTCATATATAGTCTTTTTTGTTGTTGTTGCAGTAATTTCCCTCTATGTTGACTTTGCTGAGAGTTTCTGGATGATGAATTCTGTCAAAAGCTTTTGCTGCATCTATTGAAATAATAATACAATTTTTATTTTTAATTGTGTTAATAAGGTGAACTATAAGGATTCACTTGTGGATGTTGAACCATCACAGACATTATGTTGGGTTAACCCACTGAGTCACAAAAGGAAACTCTTGGTCTAATATATTTTTAAAGGCTGATGCTTCCTTATTGCTTTCTGTTTGGGTGATCTGTCCATTGATGTAAGTTGTATATTAAAGTCCCCTATTATTATTGTATTGCTGTTTATTTCTCCCTAAAGGTCTGTTAATACCTACTTTAATGTTTAGGTGCTCCTATATTGAGTACATAAATATTTACAAATGTTATATCCTCTTGTTGGATTAACCCCTTCATTACTAGATCATTACATAACACTTCTCTGTCTCTTAATACAGTCTTTGTTTTAAAGTCTATTTTGTCTGATATAAGTATAGCTACTCCAGCTTTCTTTTGGTTTTCATTTGCATGCAATATCTTTTTCCATCCCTTCACTTTCAATCTGTGTGTATTCTTACATCTAAAGTGTGTCTCTTATAGGCAGAATATGGATGGATCTTGTTATATATTCATTCAGCCCCTCTGTCTTTTGATTGGAGAATTTAGTCCACTTACATAAGCACATACTTAACTATTGATAGGTATGCGCTTATTGCCATATTGTTAATTGATTTCTAGCTGTTTTTGTATTTCCTCTCTGTTCACTTCTTCTCTTGTTCTCTTCCTTTGTGATTTGATGATTTTCTTTAATGGTATGCTTATATTCCTTTCTCTTTATCTTTTGTATATTCACTATAGATTTTTGCTTTGTGGTTACCATGAGGTTTACATATAACAACTTATAACAGTCTATTTTAGGTTAATAACAACTTAAAGTGGACCCCATTCTTTAGCTCAACATTTTTATTCTTTCCCCACCCACATTTTATGCTTTTGATGTCACGTTTTACATCTTTTTATCTTGTATATCCCTTAACTAATTACCATAATCATAGTTATTTTTACTACTTCTGTCCTTTAACCTTTATACTAGCTTTATTAGTAATTAATCCACTACCTTTACCGCATATTTACTTTTACAGTGAGATTTATTCTTTCACACATGTTCTTATTATTAATCAGTGCCCTTTCTTTTCATCTTAAAGAAGATCCTTTAATATTTCTCATGAGATCAGTTTAGTGGTGATAAACTCCTTTAGCTTTTGCTTGTCTGGAAAACTCTCTCCTTCAGTTCTGAATGATAACTTTGCTGGGTAGAATATTCTGATGCTTAGTTTATCTATTGAGTTTTGAACTTTGATTATTAAAATTTCATCTCCAGAAATTCTATTTGGCTCTTTATCCTATCTGATTAACCATTTTAATAGTCTTTTGTTCCTTGTTTGTATTTTGTTTCTGCTAATTCTAGTTATGAGTGCCTTATTTCCCTTTTTTTTTTTTAACTGTGAGCTGAATCATTTGCCTTAGCGTTTTATCTGTGGAATTTCTTTGAGGTCCATGTTGAAACTGCAGTCCTCCTGTCTATCGCCTGAAGGAACTACCAACCTGAGACCACTTCAAGTTCAACGATCATTTGAGGTTTTCAGACCTCACTGGTGAACATGCCTTTGGAATGAAAACTCACTTGGAGGCCAACTTATATTACAAGTGCTCAGGGGAGATTTTTCGATCTTACTGTCTTTAACCAGGGTCAAGTTCAAGATTCACATTTTCTTGCTGCCTACTTGTGATTAGTTAATTTTTCTTTGAAATTTTTGCGGTCCCAGCTTTATGTAGATCTCCTAGTAGACTCTCTACTTGAGTAGGCCCTAACCTTTTTCTCCCGTTCTCTAAACTCTATGCAGCCATCAAAGTGGAATTTCAAGGTCACCAGAGTTCTTCAGAAGCCTTAGGGCTAAGATAGCTTTGGTGTTCACTTTACCTCTTAGAATTCCTCCTTTAACTTCATTTTAGGGCTTGGTAGATCTCCTTGTAACATGCCAGTCACTAATACATTTTTAACATCTTTTTTTCAATAACTTATTCCAGGTAAAACCACAAGTGATGGTTTACCAAACCTCTTAAAGCCTTTTGGCTGCTCAACAAATCTGTTTCAATTTCCTCCTGAACACACATATTTCTAGAAATTTGGACAAGACCCATTCATCTTTGAAAGAGGCAAAAGGACTTGTTATATGGAGAGTCAATGGATGTATGTCTGAGTTTTCACCTGGGCAAGGATGTTTAACTGAAATTGGTGATGATGAATAAGGCTACTTTCAAGCTTGCACATTGTGGAGCTCAGCTTCTATATAAAACTGGTCACACACACTTTACAATTAAGTGCCTAGCTAGAGATACCTTTAACATTTCTAAAGAAACCTTAAGAAAGTAGTAGGAGTGCTTCTCAACTATTGAAGCAATCCTGCAGAGGAGTGAGTCTGATGCCCCAGTGAATGCAGCACTCATTGATATATGTTTATTACAAGTAAAATTTGCAGCAGTGAGGCCAAACCAGCCAAAAACAACAGAGACCATCAGTCTAGGAGTGGTTAGTAACTGCAACTTCTCTAGCATCCACAGTCCCTCTCAGCTTCACAGGTAACCCCAAGGTGGGGGTTTACCAAAACTCACATAGCTTCTATGGGAGAGACAATTGGCTGCTTTCCAAAGCTGTTATCGCTTTACTCCCAGACCATATTCCCAGCCTCCCTTACAGACAGGTGGGGTCTGAGTTTTAGCTAACAGAATGTCAATGTGGGCAGAAGAGATATGCAGCACTTTCAGCCTGGCCCATTAAACCCTCATGCAGACTTATTGGTAAGCTATAGCTATTGGTCAGGTGTATTGCCCCTGCTTCTCTGTAATCGAAGTAGCTTGTCAACTCTTTCCTTCTGCAGAAACTCTTTGCTCAACCACTTCTGGACACCTTATATTACAGAATTCCAGTGATCTGTCCATGCTACAGGTACTTCATCTTAACTCTGGTTATTGATCTCATTCTCTTTCCTCTTGAATCCATAGATTCAATAAACTGTGTACCTCAAAAACCTACATAATCTTTCTCTCCTGCCACTGGAAGCAAGGGACTCAAAGTTTGCGGAAAATGGCAGATCGTGAGATGAAGGAAACCAGAGAGTCTGAGTTGCTATATGTAAGGCTATTCCCCAAACACCAATTGGAATTTGACTGAGAGAGAAGCTAAATTTCCACTGAACTGTCACTGAGATTTTAGAGTTTTTCTATTATTATGGCTATCATATTAACAAAAACAACACGTCACCCCAAATTTCCTTCAAAATTACCTCAATGTAGAATCTGTCTTTAACAAACCAGGTCATCTGTATCTAGCAACTAGAATTTGGATTTAAGGTCTGTCACTAGTTTCATTGTGCTACATTGTCCAGAGAGTTATGATAATGACTCAGCATCACAAATAGCACAGTCTCAGTGTAACTAGGGAACAATGATCAGTCCATGGGCTTGTGTATCATTTAGTTGAGGCCTAGGAGGAACTAAATTAAGCAAGCCTGGCCAGGGCCCACAGTTAAACATGCTGATAAAAAAATGTTTTTCTACATGTAACCTGAATAAACCTAGAGATCCTGAACGGATGGACCTTTGTATGGTCTATCACAGTTACATTCAAAACCTTGTGAGGTAGGAACTTTATACAATGTTTTCTCACATTGTAGGGTTCTGTATATTTGACGGAAAATAACAGAAGGCGATTCTGGCTAATTTAAGCAAAAAGCAAAGCAAAACAACAAATTACAAAGGATAGTTTATATACTAAAAAAAATTTTTTTTCTAGTGACACATGTTTAATAAACTGGCAAGAGCTACTAAGGAAGATTAGGCCAGATAAGAACTCCAAGACAATATAGGCTAGTTTCATGTCTTAAAATATCACCTCATGGATTACTTACTAATTAAAAATAGGGAAAAACTACTTTTACAAAGGAGGTATCTGACAGACTTAATTAAGTGATGTAACTTAATATTGCTAAAAATGAGACATACAGACATGATAGATCTCCCAAAGTGATACAATGAGAGGATATAACATCATCTGTGTAGTATACTTATAAAAATATTTAACCTGAAACTAATCAAGGGGAAACAATCGGACCATTACAGATTGTGGAACAACTTGAAAAAAGTCTTCAAAATTAATCATAAAAAAGAAAGAATGCAAAGGATTTTCCTAAATTAAAGTAGACTTGGGAGTTCCTATTGTGGCTCAGCGTAAATGAACCTGATTAGCATCCATGAGGATGCAGGTTCAATCCCTGGCCTTGCTCAGTGGGTTAAGGATCCAGCGTTGCTGTGAGCAGTGGTGTAGGTCACACACATGGCACACATCTAGCATTGTTGTGGCTGTGGCGTAGGCTGGCAGCTGCAGCTCTGATTTGACCCCTAGCCCGGGAACCTCCACATGCTGCCAGTGCGACCCTAAAAAGCAAAAATAGATAGATAAATAAATGTAGACTAGAAAAACATGAACCTTGATTCAATCCTATCTATAAAAAACTTTAATTTTTATTTATTTATTTATTTTTGTCTTTTTAGGGCCACACCTGCGGCATACGGAGGTTCCCAGGCTAGGGGTCTAATCAGAGCTGTAGCCACCGGCCTATGCCAAAGTCACAGCAACGCCAGATCCTAGCTACATCTACGACCTACACTACAGCTCATGGCAACACCCGATCCTTAATCCACTGAGCAAGGCCAGGGATGGAACCTGCTACCTCATGGTTCCTAGTCGGATTCGTTTCCATTGCACCACGACGGGAACTCCTAAAAAACTTTAATTTTTAAAGGGCATTTAGGGAACAATTTAAAAATTCGTATATATATTAGGTAATATACTATATCAATGTTAAATCTCTAAAGTGAGATATAACATTGTGGTTATGTAGTTGAAATGTCCTTGTTCGTAGGCAAGGTATACTAAGTATTTAGGGATACAGTTTCACGATGTATAACTTCCTTTCAAGTCATTTAGCAAAAAGTGAATATAGGAGGTAGATGGACACACAGAGAACAAGCAAATGTCACAGAAGTTAATGATAGGTGAATCTAGGTGAAGGGTATATGCCTGCTCATTGTACTATTTTTTTTTTCAACTTTTAAGGTTTGATATTTTTCAAAATAAAAACTTTGGAATATTAAAAAACAGCTGCAATGCTTCTGAACTGTATCTAGGAATTTACACTGAAGATACAGGCAGTACATCGTACTTGGATGGGTCTGTGGGCAATTACCACATTAAATGTCTATGTTAGTCTCTGTCAGAATTCATGCAGTTTTTGTAGGAATAATTAAATTTTTTAAATGAGAGTGAAAAAGTGTTACCAAAGGTTACACAGATTACTAGTGGCAGAGCTGGGATATAAACTCATACGCACACTTTTTTCCTCTGTGGACAGCAAAAAAAAACTAGAGGCTTGCTTTGCTCTGAAATCAACTTACTTTTCTCAGTTTTACACAGGTCAATCTTGAAAATAATTTTAAAATAATTCTTAAGTGCTAAAGATAGTCATGGAATAAAAGGAAAAGAATGCTTTAAAAATGTTGTTCTATTGAGCCAAGCTTGAGAATATGTTTGGGATTTATAAGAGGATTTGAGGAATTTAATAAAACTATTATTTTAAAAACAAGAGAACAAGAGGTTCTTTGATATGGATTTAGCAAGAGTTTAGGAACAGTTAGGAATGACTCACTTCCAGGTAGACTAATTAATATGTTGGATTTGTAGGGGGAAATTAATTGTTAAAGTGGAGAAACGTTCCGAAAAATAACAGGATTTTATAAATATCACTGTCATGGTCATATGACCTTTGCATTTTCTCCCAGTCTTTCAAAATTGTTCTCAAATCTCATCTCCTCTTTGCTCTTTTTCAGCACTCTTTTTTTTTTTTCTTGTCTCTTTGCCTTTTTCTAACTAAGGCTGCACTTGCGGCATATGGAGGTTCCCAGGCTAGGGCTCCAATCGGAGCTATAGCCCCCAGCCTACACCACAGCCATAGCAACGCAGGATCCGAGCCACGCCTGCAACCTACACCACAGGTCACGGCAATGCCGGATCCCTAACTCACTGAGCGAGGCCAGGGATCGAACCCACAACCTCATGCTTCTTAGTCGGATTCGTTAACAGCTGAGCCACAACGGGAACTCCTTTTTAAGCACTCTTATCTGCTCCCTTCCTTTAACCAATAACTTGCTGCAAATGTCTCCTAAAAATCTCTATTTCTGGCCTTAGCCCCTTTCTAGGCTCCACAAGTACATTTTTAGCTGCCTCTGGAACTGTCTTAAGGTATCCAGTTAAATCTCAAACTCAAAACAAATCCATCATTCCTCCTTAAAATTTGGCCCCTCCTCTGACTTTTCTGTTCTTCAAATCATCTTCTCAGTTACCCGTTTTAAACCTTGAAAGTTTTTTTCCATAAATCCTACCTTCTCCTCTGCTCTGGAGATTCAGTCATCTTCAAAATTCTGTGTGTATTCCACTTCACAGAGCCCCTCATGCCTACCCCATTCTACCTCTTCTTGTTATCCATTATAATAATCTCTAACCCAGCATATCTACGGGACACTATTGACATTGGGGCTGGATGTTTCTTTGTTGTGGGGGCTGTCCTGCGCACTGCAGAATGCTTAGCAGCATCCTGGGTCTCTATTCCCCAGGTGCCAGTAACATCTTCTCGTTTATGAATGTGAAATATGTCTCCAGACATTGCCAAATGTCCCCTGAAAGGCACAGTCACTCCCAGTTGAGAATCACTGCTCTAACCTGAATGACTGCCATAGCCTTCTTTTAGAAACATCTTCCCACCTACTAGGCATCCCACCACGTGTTCATTCTAGACATTGCTACTGCTTTACTCTTCTTAAGATTTAGCTCTGATCATATTATTTCCCCACCCATAAACTTTTAGTGGCTCCCTACTGCCTAAGGAATAATGCACACATTCATCAGCTCAGCATTTAAGCTTCCCTATGCTTTGGCCTTAATTTATATCTCAACCATATTTCCCACTGTTCCCATTCTTTGTTTCAGCTTTGTGACCTCTAAAACTTTGCTTATGGGATTGATTTATTCATTGTTTATTCATTCAAAAAACAGTTTTAGAGCAACTATGAAGCATTAGGTACTATGTTGGATGCTGAAGCTCTAAAGTAAGACAGAGCCCCATCCCTCAAGGTGTTTAGCATAAGGTGGTAGCTTAACAGTGGTCTGAATATCAGTTGTCGTGGCCTGCCTAGCCTTGCCTTCTACTTCTTCCTACAATCACTCTTTGTTGTAGGGGACCCTTTCCATGAGTTTCAGACAGGGCTGATTCACTATTCACTATTTTAGAGATGAGGCTTAAAAAATTGATGAGGAGGAGTTCCCACTGTGGCACAACAGGATCAGTGGCATCTTGGGAGCAATGAGGTGCAGGTTTGACCCCTGGCCCAGTGCTGTGGGCTAAGGATCTGGCATTGCAGCAGCTGGGGCTTAGGTGGCAGCTGCGGGTTGGATCTGATCACTGGCTGGGGAACTCCATACGCTGAGGGGCAGCCCAAAGAGAGAAAATAAATTTGATGGGGAAATTAAGACTCGGAGCAAGTTCAGTGTAATTTCCTATCGGTACAAGATCACACTACCAGCGAATCACAGAGCCAGGATCTGAAGGCAAGTGTTTTTTTTTTTTTTTTTTTTTGCCTTATCTAAGGCCACACTCATGGCATATGGAGGTTCCCAGGCTAGGGGTCTAATGGGAGCTGTAGCCGCCAGCTTATGCCAGCCACAGCAACACGGGATCCGAGTCACATCTGCAACCCACACCACAGCTCATGGCAATGCCAGATCCTTAACCCACTGAGCAAGGCCAGGGATCAAACCCTCAACCTCATGGTTCCTAGTCGGATTCGTTAATCACTGAGACACGGCGGTAACTCCAGAAAGCAAGTGTTTTAACTCCGGAGTCCATATTCTTGACAACCATGCTGTACCTATTCTCCATCACTTAAAACAGAAATAATATCGTGATTGAAACCTACCAAACATCATCATCTCAGCTGCCAGAAAGCTCAGCCCATGATTGCGTTGGGGAGACATAACCATGGCAAAATCTTCCCTCAAATCAAAAGCTCTCCACAAAGGTAGAAAAAAGGGAAATTTTTTTGTTTTGAATAAGATTAAATAAGAACATGTTATGCAACACAGGTAACCTGCTAAAGGGATTGCAAAGAAGACAGGAATCGCTCCCTTTTATACAGCCAGGTGGACACAATCTTCAATAATTAGGTTTTACAATTTAAAGTCAAGTGACATGTTAGATCTCTTGCTTCCCAGGAAACTGAGAGATTGGAAATATCATCCTTAACGATTACACTTCAAAGAGAAGGCTCCTAGACCCTTGAGGAAACATTCCTGAGTAGTGAGACTAGCCAGAGGCTTATTTAGCCATTAGAAAGATTTACATACATTTGAAAAGGTCAGAGAAAGAAATTCGGAAAGAAGAAAGAGAAGGGGAAACATCTCTGCTTATTTTCAGAGAGAAGAAAATTTGTATTTGACTTTATACTTGTTCCAGCACTTAAGATCAGTCAGTATTCTCAGAGATTGACTTTATACACTATATTTTCACCCATTTATTTATTTTTAACTATAAAAATAATGACAATTTTTTTCAAGTCATTTTCTTGGACTGATATAAACTCTCTATATAAACGCACAATTCCTTTGCCATGAAGAATTTTTGTAAATCTTGTGAAATGATTAATAGCTTTCCGCTCCAAAAACTAGGAAGCAATTGTGAAGCTGTTACAATTCAAACCATTGACCCTTAGACCAGTGTAGGCAGGAGCTGTGTGCTGGGGACCAAAGACAAGACATGAGTCTCTGCCCTCTTGGAGGTTATGAACAATCCTGCCCTGAGAAATATGTGAGTAGAAGATATATTCAATTCTGCCTTATTACTGGATCCCAGGCAAGCTTGATCAATGGACCTTGAAATAACACTAAGAAAATTATGAATCCACCTGTCTGTCTGTCTGTCTGTCTATCTATCTATCTTTACAGTCAGTTCTACCTCTTTTTTTTTTGGCCGCACCCATGGCACATGGAAGTTCCTGGGCCGAGATCTAACCCATGCCACAACAATGACAATGCCAGATCCTTAAACTGCTGTGCTACAAGGGAACTCCCAAATAGCTCTACTCTTAAAGGAAGTATAAAAATTTTTTAATGCCCTCTTTGGGATTAACAATTGACAAAAAGAAAATAGCATTCACTCTGATCAAATGAATGGAAAGCCATTTACAAGGGTAACTAACATGCAGTGAAAATAAGTAAAACTACGAGTTCTAGGAGAGAGATTTGAGACACCAGGATTAATCTTTGTTAAAAGATAAACTGAAGCAGGAGTTAGTTCCCGTAGTGGCTCAGTGGTTAACAAACCCGACTAGTATCCATGAGGATGTGGGTTCAACCCCTGGCCTTCTCAGTGGGTTGAGAATCTGGCATTGCTATGAGCTGTAGGTCAGACACGGTTCGGATCCCGAGTTGCTGTGCCTATGGCGTCTGCTGGTGGCTACAGCTCTGATTCAACCCCAAGCCTGGGAACCTCCAAGTACTACCGGTGTGGCTCTCAAAAGACAAAAAAAAAGAAAGAAAGAAAGAAAAATTAAGCCTTTGTCAAAGACGTATTCCTTAATTTTATCTATCAATCAGTATCTTTAGACTAGGTCTCCACATGGCAGTGTGGGGAGGTTGTGGTAAATCTAGAGATTCTGGAGGAAAATAGACTCTCTGCCAAAGACAAATTGCAGCTACCTGTGTTTTGCTGGGGGCCTGCCTAAGAGAGGAATGGGCTGAACCAGGCAATGTGTTTCCAAGGTGTGACCTAGGTCTAATTTTTATGAGAACAAAACTTGTTTTTTGCACCTCTCAGAGCCCCTACATTGATTTTTCCCTCCCTTCAAAGCCCCCACCAGTCCTCATGTTGCTCCTTCTCCCTGGCCTGCTACCTTTACATGGCCCTATAAGACCTGATTCTCCCACCTTCTTACTTTTCCTTTTCCTCCCATCATAACTTACCTATTTATTTACTCAGGAGTCTGATAAATCAGGAGCTGAGTGGAGCCTTAGTCAAGACCTAGTTTTATTCATCTATGTTACTCCAGCATCTAAAACCTGGAGGCTGTACAAGGATGATTTTCAAGTAGTTGGTGGATATATTAACATGTTAATGGAAGATATTAGCTTAAAATGTTTCCCTATCAATAGCCAATAATTTGGAGGAAGGCTTTTTTTCTTTTTTTTTTTCTTTTTTTTCTTTTTTTTTTTCTTTTTGTCTTTTCAGGGCCATACCCACAGCACATGGAGATTCCCAGGCTAGGGGTAGAAACGGAACTACAGCACATGGAGATTCCCAGGCTAGGGGTAGAAACGGATCCAAGACACACCCGCGACCTATACCATGGCCTCAGCAACCTGTGGTCCAGGCTGCATCTGTGACCTATAGCACAGCTCAAGGCAATGCTGGATCCTTAACCCACCAAGCGAGGCCAGGTATTGAACCCACATCCTCATGGATGCTGGTTGGGTTCATTAACCACTGAGCCATGATGGTAACTCCTGGAGGAAGATATTTTTGAGGAAGATGGGCCTATTTCAGTTTCCTTTCAGGAGAAATACCGACTCTATTTGTTAGACCATCCCTGAATGTTCTGAGACTGGTGGTAACTTGGCCACTGCCTGAATGTGAGTAAGAAAAAAAGGGAAAGACATTAAAAGCTCCCCTGAGGTTTCCCATATGGCAGGGGGAGGGGAAGGCAGGTAGGAAGGCTCGTGTGCGTTAATGAAATAGGCGCTGTTCTAAAAATCCAAGCACAGCCAACTGCTCTCTGTAACCTGATTCCACCATTCACTTTCAATTTAGCCTCATTTTTGTAAATTTACTAAAAGGGACTTAAATCTTTGGATGTGTGCTTACTTATACTTAACCAGAATCTGACCCATGATACTCTTGGTAAAAGAAATTTAAATAGTTCTGTTCAATATGTGCTTACATATACTTAACCAGAATTTGACCCATAATACTCTCAATGCCGTTGTATCTCACAGAATGTCCTAGATATGCTGTGATCTTATTTCTAATAGCTGAATAAGCTAATCCTCATAAAGCCACATGAGTACTTCACTGTGATGCAGTACAAGGAAGAATTAGGATGTTCTCAGTAGGCTACTGCAATAAGCTACCTGCTGAGTCATTGAGCTGATCTATTTTTAATCCAATGAGCAAAACTTCTATTTGGTGTGACCTTATCTGAATGATATCTTCTGTAGAGCTTGTAAAAACTATACCACTCCAAAAAAAAAAAAAAAAAAAAGAGGAAATATTTGTTTTCATTATTCCCTCACAAGATAATTATGCTGTTTATTTGGTTGGGCCAAAATCTTTTATTTTTAACCAGAAATCAAAGAAGTATTACCTTAATAAAGGCAGACAGGCAGCCAAGTTGTAAAAACAAAACAAAATGAGAAAAGCTTAGTACAACTAAATGTCTATTTTTCTTTGGAAATTTATCTTCATGGTAATAATTACTGAAAATGCACTAGTCATGGTGAAAATTATATTCTTATTTTACATTTACTTCTCTACTGGTATAGAAAAATGAAACTGGCTGCTATCACCACATGATACTGCTTTTGATAGTCTCAAATTAGATGAACCACTGGTTTTGTTATTTGCAGAAAATGTCACATCATAATCGTGAAACTCCTGCTGAAAAAAATAACCAACAGTGTTTGTAAAACCACTGTAAAACAGAAATACTAACTAGAAAAAAAATTTGTTATTGGGTACCGTTTACACTTCTTTTCCACGTCCTCAAGAAAAGAAATAATGTGATGCTAATTGTTTGAAGCGGTTGAGAGAAGTATTAATGTCTGGTGTTAGCTGTCTCTTGGTAAGAAAATTACACACAATGCTTTACATGAGGGAGAAAACCTCAGAAAAATTGTGTGGAATGGCAGGACAATTGTTCTACCATGTTGAATAGTTTTTGGCCGATGGAGATAGGATTTATTATTGATATTTTAGATGAATTTCTTTTAGTAGACTTCAGTAAGTTGTCATAAGCAGTATGCATCTTATAATGGAAAGACATATTTTCCTTGCCTTTAAAAATATATATATGTATATTTTTTGGCTGTGCCTGCAGCACAAGGAAGTTCTTGGGCCAGGGACCGAACCCATGCCACAGCAGCAAACGGAGCCACAACAGTGACAATGCAGGATCCTTAACCATCTGAATCACCAAGGAACTCCCACATTTTCCTTGCTATAGCCTTTAGAGTATGAGTCTACAGACCTCATTTCCATTTTTGTTGGTTTTTTTTAGGGCCAAACCTGAGGCACATGGAAGTTCCCAGGCTAGGGGTCAAATCAAAGCTGTAGCTGCCGGCCTATGCCACAGCCATAGCAACAGCAGCTCTGAGCTGCATCTGTGACCCGCACCACAGCTCACGGCAGCACTGAATCCCTAACCCACTGAGCGAGGCCAGGGATCAAACCCAAGTCCTAGTGGATACTAGCCGGATTTGTTACCTCTGAGCCATGATAGGAACTCCTCATTTCCATTTTTTAGTTATATCTATCAACAGTTCCTTTAGCTTTACCCACTAATTTCCTATAGAATTAATAAATCTATGGGCAATAATTTCTTAGGAAAGCAGAGAAGCCTCACACTAAAGCTATCAGTGGGAAATTCTATCTTTTGAGTTTTCTACCTTCCAAATTCACCATGCATATTTGTGTAATCAAAATAAAATTCAAAAGAAACACTGAAAATAACTTTTACCTTTCACTGTGGATATTGTATGTTGCCTTTCCTATGTATACCCTTCTCTTTTTCCTTCCTAATAGAAATCTAATTTGTTCTTAGTGTCAGCGTACCCAATTAAAAATATTTACTTCCTTCGTCATCTTTGCTGTTAGAGATGGTAGGCAACCCAGTTCTGTCAGATTAAATGTAAATAAACTCTACAAGATGGAATTTCCAGAAAAGCCATTGTTTTCCAAGGGTCAGACTCAGCTGGTTTAGGACTATTATATTCTCCATTTCTCTTTCCCTCAATCTTCCTGCCTGGAACATGGATTTGGTGCCTGGAGGCAGAGCATCCATCTTGCAACCATGAGGACAAAAAGCACATAGAAAGGATAGTAGAGTAGGCTGCTCCAAGGAGCTTGCTGATGTCCTTGAGCAGCTGCACCCACTCTAGATAGTCTGCTTCTATGACTGCCAAATAAAATGAATGTTGTCCAGTTAAACTTGACCTATGGGACGCTTATACTAAAAAAATTGTTTACCTGAAATGTAAATGTAAACTAGACGCTCTGAATGTTTATTTGCTAAAGCTGTCAACCCTACCTGCTTCTAGACTTTTTGCTATTTGAAAATTAAAACCCTATTTGGTTAACCTACTAGTATACACAAGTTTCCATGATGTGCAGCTGAAGTCAACCTTTAACTGATATTTTAAAAAATAGTTATTTGTTTTAAATTAATTTAGACTTTTCCATAAAGCCATGGCTTTTTCTGTTTTTTTTGTCTTTTGTCATTTTAGGCTCTCACCTGCGGCTTGTGGAGGTTCCCAGGCTCCAGTCTAATCAGAGCTATAGCCGCCGGCCTACGCCACAGCCACAGCAACGTAGGATCCAATCCGCGACTGTGACCTACACCACAGCTCATGACAACGCCAGATCGTTAACCCACTCAGCAAGGCCAGGGATCGAACTCGCAACCTCAGGGTTCCTAGTCGGATTCATTAACAACTGCTCCACGACAGGAACTCCACATCACATAATCTTAAAACCTTTCCCCAGCCCCTGTTGGTGGAGCACTTTCCAGTTTGGCACTCTGATTCAAACTGAATTTTGCTCAAATAAACTCTTAAAAGAGAGAGGGATGTCTGGCTTGCGAGCAGCAACCTTTTTGTTGCACATGGCGAACGAAAGATTTAAAAGTGGGTGATGTTGAAAAGGGCAAGAAAGTTTTTGTTCAAAAGTATGCCAGTGCCATCCTGTAAAGACGGGAGTCAGGACTCCCTGTGGCCTGGCACAAGACTGGGCCAAATCTCCACCATCTGTTTGGGCAAAAGACAGGTCAAGCTGTTGGATTCTCTTACACAGATGCCAACAAGAACAAAAGCATTACCTGGGGAGAGGAGATGCTGATAGAGTACTTGGAGAGTGCTAAGAACTATGTCCCTGGAACAAAAATAATCTTTGCTGGCATTAAGGGAGAAAGGGCAGGCTTGATAGCTTATCTCAAAAAAGCAACTAGTGAGTAATAGTTGGCCCTTCCTTATTCATTACAAAACAGAAGTGTCTCATGACTTTTTTATGTGTACCATATTTAAATTGACCTTACACACTAGAATTCATGAGTGGCTAACGGACTGTTTCTGTTGGGCAGTCTTGATTTAAGTAAGATTGGCTGGGGGAGGGAGTGGGATGGTATGGGAGTCTGGGGTTAACAGTTGTAGACTATTGCCTCTGGGATGGAAAAGCAAGGAGATTCGGCTGTATAGCACTGGGAACTATGTCTAATCACTTGTGACAAATCCATATACGTATGTGTAACCGGGTAACCACGCTGTGCAGCTAAAAAACTGACAGAAATCTGTAAACCAGCTGTAATCGAAAAAAAAATAAAAAAATAAAAAAACAAATAAATCTAATGTAAGCATTTGTTTACCAAAATAAATACATAAATAAGATTGGCTTATGGCTAAATGAATATGGTCAGTTTTTTTTTTGTTGTTGTTTAATTTTGTCAGTTAATTCCAATTCAACAAGTACTATCACCGTTTTTCCCCTTCTGAAGAGATGACTGAACTTGAATAAGGAATGTTAAACCTTTCACGGAAATGGTGAACACCTTTTGGTCAAAACCTACGACCAGGAGTTCCCGTCGTGGTGCAGTGGTTAACGAATCCGACTAGGAACCATGAGGTTGCGGGTTCGATCCCTGCCCTTGCTCAGTGGGTTAAGGATACGGCGTTGCCGTGAGCTGTGGTGTAGGTTGCAGACGCGGCTCGGATCCTGCGTTGCTGTGGCTGCGGCATAGGCCAGTGGCTACAGCTCCTGTTAGACCCCTAGCCTGGGAACCTCCACATGCCGCGGGTGCGGCCATAAAATGACAAAAGGCAAAAAAAAAAAAAAACACCTATGACCAAATTTAATTTTGTCAGTTAATTCCAGTTCAACAAGTACTATCACCATTTTTCCCCTTCTGAAGAGATGACTGAACTTGAATAAGGAATGTTAAACCTTTCATGGAAATGGTGAACACCTTTTGGTCAAAACCTATAGGAGACTGGTTTTATATTTAGATTTCTACAACTGGTTATGTTAATATATTTAAATACTGAGACGATCCCTTTACTGTCTCATAGAACAGAGCAAGATTCAGCTGTGTTTCAGGTTGTGTTCATTAGCCTATTAAGGCAAGCGCTGAAGATAAACTGGCAGTGTCCACTTTATCTTTTTCATCTCAGCTATGCCAACTTAATTAAAATTCTCTGTATCTAAAACATTGCCTTTTACTTAATGAAAGGCATTTTAGTGTGGTTTATGTATTGCATCAAATAAGAAATCTTTAGCATGTCTCACATTTGATAGGAAATCTTCAAGATTTTCAGTGTAACAAAATATGTTGGCAAACTTGGCTTGTGAATTTTTTACAGAGATTTTACGGGATTGTCTTTTACATAGGTATTCAAAAACACAGCTGTAGAATTTCTGAATATGTGTGATTGGCAATGGTGATTTGGTAACCCATTAGAAGGATTAAAGTAGAGGGGCTATACTATCAACACAAGTTTGTAAATTATCTGATCCTAAGACTTAAGAATTGAAAACAAAATCAGAAAAAAAAAACCTTAAATGTTTAATATGCCTCAGTTTATCTTTTAACAGTTTGAATGACTGGGTATTTGTCCTACTAGGAGTTGGCTCTTGAAATTTAATAACATTAATAAACAGAACTCAAATTTGTTGTCCATGATTCATCAAATAGAAACAAAGATTAAGGCAATAATCTCAACATCAAAACACAACAGACATAGGTCATTTCAAAAAGGGCTGGTGGAACCCAAACTAGGTGTTCTTAAATGCTGTGACCTAAGACTGAAGTTCTCCAAAGGATGTGATAGTCGCTCATATTCATGATTGGTGATATAGGAAAGTAAATAAATATCTCCCAAGTTTAACCAAAACTAACAAGTAAGCAAACAAAAAAATGATATATATGAAATGTAAGTAATTCCAAAGGGAATTATTATTTATGAATAATTAATATACTCCTAGATTTATGTATATTCTTACCACACTTATAATATCAAATGACTAAAAGACAATGTAATTCAATTGAATTACTGACTACTGTACTTATCGCTATACAAAGAAAGCATAGAGTATAAAGAAGCGGAAAGCAGTATGATTTCTACCCTCAAAGAGTTACAATCTTTTGAAAGAGACAACTTGTAGAAGTCAAGGACTTAAAGATGAAACATGGAAGAATAACATAAAAGGATAAATTTTGATGAAAAAGGAGGAAAAATAGGAAAATGAGAGGAAATACATCAAAATGCTAATGGTGGTTGTCTTTAGGGTATGGAGATTGTGGATGATAATTGTTATTTACTTTATGCATTTATGTATTCCTAATCCTCTGCAATGAACATGTATTGCTTATAAAACTAGAAAAAAAAGTCAGTAAACATGAAAAATAATTTAATAAAATGAAATGTAAAGAAATACCCAGGACTGTTAGTCCAGGCAGATTTCGTGGAGGAGACGGGATTTGTGACGGACTTTGAAATTTGCCTGATTCACGTCTGTGATATCTACATAGCATCTCTGATTTGGGGCCAAGAATCTGCTTTAATTCTAGGGGACACCTACTATTCATGTCTAATGCTATGGGGATGGTGTCACCTCCATGTGAATGGTGTCCCCTGCAGCTGTGAAAGGAGAGAGCACTGTCAATCTTTCTCTGGCATACCAGTGCTTTCAAGTCCAGGGCCTGATGTGTCTAAAAGGAGTTCATGGAAATAATAAATATAAAGCAGCAGTAAGATGGTCGTTTCCATGAGTACCCCAGCTGTACACTCTCTTCCCTTGTTCTCTAGTTTTAAATAGTTCCCAAATTTTCAAGTACCAGCTACAAGTTTAAGTCCTCTCCTGTAGCTATTTATATCATACTGCTTGTGTAAAATAAGACTCCTCATTCATAAAACGGGGATGATAACAAAACCTTGTCCTACTTACTTAAAAATAGGTTCCTATCTGCAATAGTTTCCTATCTGGGGCTATTAATACCTACCCTATTGATTTCACAGGGTTGTTCTGAGAATCAGACGTGATACTATGTAAAAGCAGGTTGAAACTCCAAGTATTACACAAATCAGAGACATCCCTATGGCTCCGCCTAACACTAGAAGGAAATCATTTTTTGAGACGAGCACCAAGTTGTCTACCACAATATATTTGACCGTGAAGACTATGATATTTACTAGTTTTTGGACCTACCAAAATGTTTGTGCTACATTTTGTGTTTGTTTTTATGAATAGCTATTTTGAAAGGAGTTGGCAAATCTATGCAACCACTGTGACTACTTATAAGCCTGCCCATAAACGGCTTAGTGTTTAAAGCAAGGTGAAATCTATTTCCCCTCTCTTATTCTGCTCAATTTCCCATTTCTTTCCATGAAAGGTGACCTGGTTCAGAGAAGAATTGCAGACAGAGTATTTTTGTTGTAGATGCTTTCTTTCCACTGCTTAGGCTGACTCCAGTTTGAATGCATTTGGTGTGATCATTGGAATTTTCTTCCCAGAAGTGAAGAGTAGTATAATACTATTCTGGGGGACGAAAGGCACTCTTGAAACTAGAAACCTGGGTTCTTGTCCCAGCTTTTGCTTGAGTTTAGGTCAGCAATCTCCCCTTCTATAAAATTATCTTTTTAAAATTTTTTCTTATGGTTAATTTTTTATAAAGTAATTGATTTGGGGAATTCACATCTTTATTGAGATATAATTTACATACCATAGCATTTAAAGTGTACAGTTCAATGGATTTTAGGATATCCACAGATATGTACATCTATCACCATAATCAATTTTAGAACACCTTCATTATCTCCAGGAGAAACTCCCATTACTCCCTTACCTCTGCATGCCTCTCACCCCCACAATGAAGTAACCACTAATAAACATTGTATCTGTAGATTTCCCTATTCTGAGCTTTCATATAAGTGGAATCATATAATATGTGGTTTTTTTTGACTGGCTTCTTTCAGTTAACACAATGTTTTCAAGGTTGGTGTTGTTGAATGTTTAAGTATTTTATTCCTTTTTAATGGCCAAATAGTATTCCATTATGCAGATATATCACGTTTGTTTATTCGTCTTGATATGTATTTGTGTTGTTTTCACCCTTTTGCTTGTATAAATTATGCTGCTATAACTTATATATAAGTTTCTGTGTAGACATGTTTTTGTTTCTCTTAGGTAGAATTGCTGGATCATACATTAACTCTATGTTTAGCTATTTGAGGAACTCCCAGAATGCTTTCCAAAGTAGCTAGACCATTCTACAAGCCCACTAACAGTATATGAGGGTTCCACTTTCTCATCATCTTCACCAACATTTGTTATTATCTGGCTTTTTGATTTCTAGCCATCTTAGTGGGTGAGAAGTGGTATCTCATTGTGGTTTTGATTTGCATATCTCTGATAACTAATGACATTGAGCACCTTTTCATATTCTTTTTGGCCATTTGTATATCTTCTTTGGAGAAATGTCTTTAGCATTAATGTAATTATTTTTCAGAGAATAAGTAACAGAAGAAAGAAAGCTATCTCACTGACAGATCTAATACTTGAAAACAAAAATACAATTAACTAAGTTAACTTTGAAGTCTCTAAACTTTTGACCCTACATTTGTTTTTACGCACATTTATTAGAAAAGCTAAATTAGTCCTAAATCTTTTTGCTTTCCTGTTCTGTGATTTTTATAGTAATTGCTCTATTAAAAGGGTATATGTCACAATCAATGATATACTCCAGCATTTTGTTTCAGATATTAAAGATTCTTTGTGAGGATATACATTTTTTTCCGTGATGTTGGTTCTAAACTGGTCTGTCTCCCCTTGGGGGTCACCAAAACTGTTTTGTGAGGTCCATGAGGTCAAAACTATTTTCCTAATAACACTAAGACATTACTTGCTTTTTTCATTATGTTGACATTTGTGCTGATGGTAGAAAAGCAATGGTGGTAGAGAATGATTATTCTCCCAGCCAACATAGTCCTCTTATTTCCATTTCAAAAAGATGTTCTTTAATTATGTCAACTGCAATATGTAAATATCAGCTCAAACTCATCTAGCATCCAACTTGGAAAATTTAGAATTGAGCTTGATATTTATTCACTTTCCTCTACATCTTTAACTCCAGATCTCTTTCATCTAATTGAGATTTATGTAAAAGATTTTTTTTTGCCTTTTTGTTGTTTTAGGGCCACACCGGTGGCATATGGAGGTTCCCAGGCTAGGGGTATAATCAGAGCTGTAGCCGCCGGCCTACACCACAGCCACAGCAACACAGGATCCGAGCCGCATCTGCGACCTACCCACAGCTCATGGCAACGCCGGATCATTAACCCACTGAGCAAGGCCAGGGACTGAACCCACAACCTCATGGTTCCTAGTCGGATTCGTTAACCACTGTGCCACGACGGGAACTCCAAGTATATGTCTTTTTAGCATCTGTGATGAAATGTGAAGTCCACATCAAACCCTTGTGCTGCATACTGAAATAGGGGGCTATGAGAAAAAGCATTTTTTCCTTGAGTTGCAAGCTGAACTATTTTTTTCAAGGAATGCCATTTTGACTTAAAAGAATGACTGGTATTCAACTTGGGTATGTGGCAGACATTTTCTCAAAAATGAATGAAGTGGGTCTGTCACTTCAAGGAAAACAATTGACAGTATTTGTTGTCAGTGATAATATTTGAGCTTTCAAGTAAAAATCAGAGTTTTGGGAACTTGGTATCTCACACTACAAATCTGATAGCTTCCCAGTATTTAAAGGTCTTTCCAATGAGATCAGTGGTAATATTAATGAATTTGACTTTTTTTTGGCTTTGTATAACAATATGTGTCAACATTTGGAAGATCTGCATAACTCAATGACCAATATTTTCTGAATGACAATGCATGATGTTATAAAATCATGCATAGGTAAAATGTTCATTCAAAGTGTGAGATAAATTGATTTTAAGATAGCAGAGTATGAAAACGTCAGTTCTTGGATTCTAACTAACCTTTAAGAAACCACAACTTGGAGTTCCCTTCGTGGCTCAGTGGTTAACGAATCCGACTAGGAACCATGAGGTCGCAGGTTCGATCCCTGGCCTTGCTCAGTGGGTTAAGGATCCGGCGTTGCCGTGAGCTGTGGTGTAGGTTGCAGACGCGGCTTGGATCCCGCGTTGATGTGGCTGTGGCGAAGGCCGGCAGCTACAGCTCCTGTTAGACCCCTAGCCTGGGAACCTCCGTGTGCCACAGGTGGGGCTCTAGATAAAGGCAAAAAGACAAAAAAAAAAAAAAAGAAACCACAACTTGTCGAGTTTTGATGTAATCTCAAAGAATATCCATAATCATCTGAAAAGACTTGAAATTCCTCCTCATTTTCCAACTGTCTGCGTGAAGCTGGATTTCCTTCATGAATTTCAATCCAAACAACATATTTGCAACAGATTGAATGCAAATGTGAGAAGCAAATACGAGAATCTGTTTGTTATTAAGCATGACATGGAAATTAGCCAAACAAACAAATAAATAAACCAATGTCAATTTTATCACCAGATTTTTTGTTTGTTTGTTTGTTTTGGAAATAACAATTTTTCATAAAATACATTTTGTTTGCTTACAATGGGTTTATTACTATTTTAAATGAATGAATAAATATTTTTAAATTCTTCATTTAAATTGCTAAGTTCTCCTTAGTAGCTCAGTAGAGGATTAAACCACTTAGAACTTTTTCTTCAGTAGCACATTTGAGGAAAATATCATAAACTGCCTTTGTAACGGTGGCTACTACTAAAGGTACAATGTCATCTTAGTCTTTACTGTATTCTGGGCACACAATACAGAGCCAAGCACATAGTAGTTACTCAACAAATACTTTGCTGAATTGAATTGATTGGAATTCTGGACTCGATCCTTAGCTCACACTGTCTTCACTTATGTGAGGACATGGAATACATTGTTTTTCAGAGCAAGAATTTAATTTTATGGCAAAGCAAAATAATCAATCTTCAAAGGCATCAAAAAGGTAAACTTGACTCAACAACTGCCTGCTAGACATAAGGGGGAAAAAAAGCAAATTCTGAAATCCAACCATGAGATTCAGTCACTGATTTTTTTTTTTCTCTTAAAATTGTCAATGGCTCTAAGTGCTGCTCCAGACTGACTAGAGTCAGGCTGCCTACATTCAAATTTTGGCTCTACTATTTACTATCTTTGTAAATGGGCAAGTCTTTAACCCACCTGTGCCTCAATCTTCTTGTCTGTAAAGTGGGATAGTAATAGTTTTTAGAGTTATTTGGAGACTATAACCAGTTACTATACATAACTCATTTAGAATTTTATGGATTAGAACAATGTTTGGCACTTAGGGTATCAATAAATTTTTCCTATATGCCATAAAACAGGGGTAATTCATAAAATATTTTGGCATGGTATATAATTATTTATAGTGAACAAAAGTACTTTGGAATAAACTATTACATACATAGACGATAATATTTGTATGGTACACTGAGTGAACAGAGGCGGCTGCTGGTGACCTAGGTTGAACACTCTTGAGGCTCCCACCTTCCAGGACCTACCTAGGTATCCCACGGATGAGAGAACAACATCTTGGTATCATGTAACTCATTCACAATCTGTAATGTTCTGCATGTCACATACACGCACACCCACACATGCCCCGCGCACTACATCCTCATATATAAACATAAATTTGTATGATTAAAACACATCTTCATTCCTGTTCCCAGAAAAACTGTTTTGATCAGAATAAGCTACGCCACACTGTGATGACAAATAAATCCCCAAATCTCAGTGACAGAGGCTGAACTGTGATTCCCCCCCACCCCCATTTGTATTTGAAGTCCCACCCCCCAACATTTGGAGATAAGGTCTTTAAAGAGGTGATTAAGTTAAAATAGGGCCTTTAGGATGGGGCCCTAATCCAATATGACTGGTGTCTTTAGAAGAAGAGGAAGACACAGCAGGGATGTGCCCACACAGAGAAAAGGTCACATGAGAACACAGCAAGAAGGTGGCCACCTGTAAGCCAGGGACAGAGGCCTTAGGAGATACTGAACTTGTCAGGTACCCTAGCTTAGACTTCTACTCTCCAGAACTATGGAAAAATAAATTTCTATAGTATAAACCAGTCTGTGGTGTTTTGTTACGGCAGATCTAGCAAACTGATACAGTGCCTTACCACAATAAAAGGTTTATTTCTTACTCACCCAAAGTCCAAAGAAGGTTGGTGAAACTCCCCTCTGTTTGGTGAGTCAGGGAATTAGGCTCCATCTCTTGTGACACTACCATCTTAGTGCCTGGTTCCATCCTCACTGGTTCCAATTGCAGACCGGAGGGGACCTCTACATAGCACTTCTGCTCACATTCTCCTGGAAGGACTAGTCACACAGCAATAACCTGAAAACAAGAGGAGGTAGGGAAGCACATGGACTATAGGATGAACATTATTTTCTCTACTATAAAACTAATTTATTTTTGAATCTGGTTAAAGCTAATAAATATAGTTCCCCACTGATCCAGATTGTCTCTTCAATAAAAGTAGTTACAGATCTATTTCTCCCCTGCAGAAAGCAGGGTTTTTATTAGTATTTAATTACAAAGGGGGGGGGATTCTTTCCATTGTTTTAAAAAATGCATATGATTTGTTTGTGTTACTTTTAGCCCTCTTGAGATTTCTTTTATGGTTTTGGTTTCAACACTGAGCAGGAATTTTTTTTACACTTCTATTAAAATATAATTTCCAATGAAAATAATCTCTTGACCAACCTTAGAGGAACATTAAGGAAAACCAAAACACTCACTACTTGAATTCATATTTATTCAAAAACACTTTCGGTATCATATCCCAACTCTTCAGACTAACCTTTAAGATCCTCCCTCAACCATCATCCCACCCCTTTCAACAGCCCCACCCCCACAGCCCACTTTTTCAGCTTATTGTCTTCTTTGAAAACAGCCTTTTTTGCTCCCACCAAAACTAATTTCAATTCAAAGCAAATTAATATCCATTTATTGGTACACTATACCATTTGTTGTTAGACACTTGATAAATTGTTACTTTCAATTAAATAATTATCAGTAATAACGTTACAGATTCTCTGAAACAGTCCTGACGGTAAATGCTGGGGTTTTCTTATTGTCAAGTCACAGTAGTCAGCTTTTCCTCGTGATCGTCCAGTGTAGGAGAGCCTCTCCTCTTGGATCATTTGAATATGCCTTATCTACTAACGAAAACTTGAGGACCACATAAACTTCTAGTAGTAAAGCCATGGATAGCTCAGCAAGCTACAACACACTGAGATTATGTAGCTAATGAAAACGCCAGCAAGTAGACTCGATCAACATGAAAGAGGGAGTTCTTGTGGCGCAGCGGAAACAAATGCAACTAGTATCCATGAGGATGCCGTTTCAATCCCTGGCCTCACTCACTTGGTTAAGGATCCAGTGTTGCCGTGAGCTGTGGTGTAGGTCACAGATGTGGCTCGGATCCTGAGTTGCTGTGGCTGTGGCCTAGGCTGGCAGCTGTAGCTCCAGTTGGACCCCCTAGCCTGGGAACTTCCATATTCTGCGGGTGCAGCCCTAATAAAAAAAAAAAAATAGAAGTAAATATAATGATAATATTATGTCAGTTTTATTGACTGTGTACTACATGTATGGTGGTACGTGATTTTATATCTATTACTTTAATACAGGCCATGATCCTATAAAATTGGTAAAAATTATCATGCCCAATTAACAGGTGGAGAAACTAGGGCTCAGAGAGGTAATTAGCCCAAGTGCAAACAGCCAGAAAACAAAACTGAACCTGCGACTGACTGACTCTTGATCACAAGTGCTATTCTATTCTATAGATTAAAAAATAATGTAAGGTTTTAGAAACTAGATGATAAAAAACACGAGATGTGTAAATGGTTGGCTACCACTTGAGCTCTACTGTATAGCCACTGTACTGAAGATATGATCTTCTCCTTTTTTTTTTTTTTTTTTACCCCTGCAGCATATGGAGTTCCCAGGCCAGGGATCAAGACCTGAACCACAATCACGAGCTAGGCTGCAGCTGCGGCATCAAGGATCCTTAACCCACTGTGAGGCCAGGAATCGAACCTGCATCCCAGGGCTCTCAAGATGCCACCAATCCTGTTTTGCCACAGCAGGAACTCCTGAAAATATGATTTCTTTCTTTCCTTTTTTTTTTTTTTTTTTGCTTTTTAGGGCCGCACCTGAGGTATATGGAGGTTCCCTGGCCAGGGGTCAAATCAGAGCTACAGTTGATGGCCACAGCCACAGCCACAGCAACTCAGGATCTGAGCTGCATCATCAACCTACACCACACCTCATGGCAATGCCAGATCCTTAACCCACTGAGCGAGGCCAGGGATTGAACCCACAACGTCATGGTTCCTAGTCAGATTCTCTTCCACTGTGCCACAATGGGAACTACTGAAAATATGTTTTTTAATTAAAAAACTAGGGAAGTACTGAAAAATTTAAAGAGTGAAAAAACTACCCATTATTCTACCATCCTAAACCAACAAGTTAATAATTTGGTATATTTTCTTCCTACATATCTTCTATGTGTACACATACACAATTTTGTCTTCTGCATTGTTTTCACTTATTATAACATAAGCCTTTCTCCATTAAAAACTTAAAAAGAGCTTGAAGTTTTGTAAGCTGGTATTAGTTTGCATTAGTTAGGCTTAACTTTGCAAATGGAGGAAATTCTCCCCCAAACAACTGAGGATCCAAGTTTCTTTGTGTCCCAAATAAACATATGCAATTTAGGGATGATATAATGGCATCACAGGACCATCAGGGACCAGGCTCCTTGAATTTTGCTTCTTCATCCTCAACCTGCGGTTTCCACACTATGACTCAAGATGACTTTTCTATTCCCAATTATCAAATTCCCAGTCCATCGACAAAAAGGAGAAAACAGATGGAAACAGTAGGCTCCCTCTTTTTAAGGACACTTCCTGGAATTTTCTCACACTACATTTACTCATATACCATAAGCCAGAACTCAGGTACATGGTCACATCGAACTATGAGGGAGGCTGGGAAATACAATCTTTTTCCAGGGAGTGATGTACTTGTCTTAAAATTAGGGGTTCTACCACTATAGAATAAGGAGACAGTTGATCCTGGAGACCAACTAGCAATCTCCTTGTAGCTGAGTTCTTTTCTCTTTCTATAAAAATTAATAAAGTTGATTTTTATTTTATTTATAATCCTCGATATATTATAAGCCTATTCAAAACACTATCTCTTGAATTAGAAGGTATAATTTTCCCCTCCAGTATCTAATAAAATACTTGACAAACAATAGAAATTCAGTAACAGTCTAGGTTTCTTTCTTACTATAAAGAGGATACGTTTTTCATTTTCTGCTTTGTCTTACAAACTTTATTTCACTACATCCCATTTTCCCTCCATGAGTACATACATTATTCCCTCTTGGCATGTGTAGAAAGTCTTCTCTGATTCACATAATAAGGAAGTAGACACAGAGAAATTAAACAGCTTGCTTGAAGTTACACAGCTAGTATTTGGTAGAGCTGAGATTTGAACCCAGGAGTGTCCACCTCCTAGATCTTATATGGTTTCTATAGCACAATGCATCTGAGCTCAGAACATCATCAGAAAGAAACAAACAATTCAGAGAAGCAGAAAAATTTTATCTATAAAAGAAATCTATCAGGAATAGCCATTGGATATGAGTCACAACCAATGATTATCTGCTGGAGAAAAGCATACAGTTCCCTGAGTTTAAGAATCTTTTTAAATGTTTTTCCTCGATAGCAGATTGTTCGCTTTTTTTGTCTTTTCTAAAATCAATTTTCCCAGACTGGAGAGTCTGGATTAATCATATTCCTAGTGTTTTTATTTTTAGCTTTTTTATGGTAATTATGTTTTCTTAATAAGATCTGAAAATTGTACATTTGTGTATTTATTCATACACTCACAAATATTTGCGAGGGACCACTAACTACATTCTTAGCACTCTGGCTCTGCGAACTGAGGTGAAAGAAACAGCCCCTATTGGTAAACAGCTCCCCTGGCAGTGAAATAGACAAGTAAACAGCAGCAACAATAACAAATTGTAATTCTACCTCTTAAGGGCAATACAGAGGCTAGATCTTTAGCCAGCCTAGGGGAGTAAGGAAGGCTTGCCATAAGTGGCTCTTAAGGAAGATTTAGAACTAATCTGGAAGTAGAGTCCCATCTCAGCCAGACAAAGAAATGTGTGTGAGTGTGTGTGTGTGTGAGCCCACACTCATGTGCACATGCACACATAGCACAAGGAAAGATACAAAGGAGAGAGAATGTGAGACATTGAAGAAGTAGTTTACAAATGCTACTGGCATTTATCAAACTTCATATTGCCTGTGAATCACCCCAGAGCTTAGCAATGCATATTTCTGGCTCCATTCCTCACAGTTTCTGATTCTATAGACCTCAGACAGGACTCAGGAATCTGTAGGCTGAGGCTTAGATTTGATCCCTGGCCTGAGAACTTCCATATGCTGCAGACATGGCCGAAAAAGAGAAAAAAAAGGGGGGGGGGAGAAGAAAGAAAGAAAGAAATGCATGTGCATTAAAGAGTTTCTCAGAAATAAAAGATATTTCATCTAGAAGCTGGTAAGACTATCTTCACGTGATTACCTAAGAAAAGAATGTTATAATTTGTAAGTTAAGCTTAACACCCTCCGATGGTCATAGCCTCAGCAGCAGACAGGGACTGGATGAAGTGATGTTTATGGAGTAATAACTGGCACTAAGAATAAAGCAGATTTGTTACTGGCAGGGTCTCAATTATACCTTTATGAGTCAGACCAGTCATTCTGGTTTGCCCATTATGTAGTGATAGTACCCGGTCAGATTGGCACTCATAGGAGATCAGTAACCTTGATCTTAGCAACTGAATGTTGTCTCAGGTTCTTACTTATTGAAAGAAAATGATAACTCTTAGCTCGTTTTCAAGGACATTTCATTTGCTTTTGTTGATCAAAAAAAAAAATTCTTGAAAATCAGGCTTGCCCTCTCCTCCACCCTCTCATACTCTTAGAAGTAGAACCACACAGGGAAATCTACTCAGTGCTGTGTAATAACCTACATGGGGTAAGAATCTGAAAAAGACTGGATGTATGTGTACGTATAACTGATTTACTCAGCTGTACACCTGAAACTAACACAACATTGTAAGCCAACTATACTCCAATATAACTTTTTAAAAGAAGAAGAAGTAGAACCATAAAGACTTGATTCTTACCCTCAAGGACATAAAAAATTCAAGTACACAAAGTGCCAGGCAATACTGGCACTAACTGATATCTAACTCTGGATGATATTTAAAAATTTTTTAAAAATCCAGTAGGACTAGAGAGAGGAAAAGGATTACTCTGGGGTGATCAAGAAAGTTTTCAGAGAGGATTGGAACTTAGTCTTGAAGCATACAACATCAGCTTAAATTGAATTCAGGTATCTGTTTATATTAATTTTCTTTTGCTGTGTAGCTATTCACTGCAAACTTCTAGCTCAAAACAACACTTATCTACTAGCCTTTAGCTCTGCAGGACAGAAAACTGGGCAGGCTCAGCAGGCCTCTCTGCTTAGAGTATCACAAGGTCAAAATCAAAGTGTTGGCCAGATGGGCTCTTTTCTGGAGGCGCTTGGAAGAATCTGCTTCCAGCTTCACTTGGGTTATTGGTAGAATCTAGTGTCTGGTGGTTGGTCGTCATCCAGGGACCACTGTCTACCCCTAGAGGCTGCCCACATTCCTTCTCCCATGGTCTCTCCCATCTTCAAAGTCAGCAATGGCACATCAAGTCCTTAACCTTCCAATCTCTGACTTCTTCTGCTACAGGCCAGAGAAAAAGCTCTGCTTTTAAAGGGTTCTCTGTATCTTAAGGGAAACTAATTTAGGACTGTAATTAGAGCTGCAAAATCTCTTCACAGCACTACTTATATTAGTTTTGGGCAAATAAGGACGGACAGGAATCTTGGGGGCTATCTTTAGAATTCTGCCTATCACATGTTATTCTGTGAACCTACCTTACAAGGTCTCTCAATTCAATAATCTTGGCCACTTACTAAGTGCCTTGTACCAGTTACAATCATACTAGGTGGAATCTCAATTTCAGTTTGAAAGATTTTTTTTTTTTGTCTTTTTAGGGCTGCACCCATGGCATATGGAGGTTCCCAGCCTAGGGGTCGAATGGGAGCTGTAGTCGCTGCCCTACACCACAACCACAGCAACGCCAGATCCTTAACCCACAGAGCAGGGCCAGGGATCAAACCTGCGTCTTCATGGATATTAGATTCAACTCCTCTGAGCCACGACAGGAACTCCGACAGCATCTTTTTCATATTACTCCAAAATATTCAGAACAGGAAAGGTATTGAAAAAATTTGTAGATATTATCAAATTGCTCTGATTGGAAAAAATCTGAGTTCCTCCTGATATACTACTGTTGATATTATCTAGTTGTTAGATTCCCTAAATATTTTTAAACTAATTAACGTTTTAACCAACGAGCCATATACCTGTCTGTGCCCTGTTTTCCATTTATGAATAGGTTTCCATCTGAAGCTTGTAAGAAGTGAGCAGGTATCACTGGCAGAGCCCAATAACAATACCCAGGAAATAAAAAGAGAATTCATTCAATTCGAATCATTAACCTACTGAACGATGCCAGGGATCGAACCTGCAACCTCATGGTTCCTAGTCGGATTCATTTCCGCTGCATCTTGACGGGAACTCCAAAATCTCTTTTTTTTCCCCTTTTTCTTTGTGCTTAGTCTAGTTTCACTTGTTTGGAGGGGACCGACAGAAGAAGCCTTTCCCCCAGCACCTCAGACCAGAGTTACTGGTAGGATGTGGCTGCACCCAACACTTCAGTTCGGAGGCGGTGAGAGGAAGTTGTGCAAGGACACGATTCAAGATGGCGGCAGTGCGCTGTGTGTAGAGACGCTGGGCCAGCTCTGTGACCTGCAGCGTGAACAGTACAGCTCCGCCCATCCCCTTGTGATAACCCCGCCCCCTTCCCTCCCAGCCCAGATCCCTATAAAGCAGCGCTGGCCTGCCCATAGCCTGTCCAGAGAGCATGTGCTCTAGAGACCCAGCTCATGCCTCTCCATTCTCTGATTAAAAAATAAAACTTTGCTTTGAACTGAACTAGGTCTTATTCTATTGGTCTTGTTCTATTGGCGCGATTGACACCAGACAGGAGGACACTTGTTAGGGCCCCACTTGAAAGGGTTGATTAGACAGGTACTGATATTACCAAGCAAATAGCTATAAAATGCTCTGGAGCTAAGAAACATTCTTTTCTTCTTTTCCAGCTCTATTGAGATGTAATTGACACATGACATTGAATAACTTTAAGGTGTGCAACTTGTTGATTTGTGAGGGTCATTCTCAATAATGACTTTCTAGCTTAGATTTTCTGTGATTATCCATTTTCTCTCTCTTGGTTTAGGTAATGAAAATAGTAGCTGTCCATCAATATCTTCTTCCTTAGCAATAGTTAGTAGTGCCTGAAATCAGCTGCCCAACCTGCAAACACATTTCCCAGCAGCTCCTCCAGCCACATGTGGCCATGTGACTAATTTTTGCCAATAAAACATGAGAAGAAATATTATATGCTGTTGTGGGTGCAGCTCTTTCAGGAAGCATTTGCTCATTATTTTCCTGTCCTCTAACTTAACCCAGAGAGACCCTGAGGCCCCAGGAGCAGAATCTCAGATTGAGGAGCTTGGGGCTGTGATTCCCCACATGGAAGAGAGCTACTGCTGACTTGGAACAGACTACATTTTATGAGCAAAAAACTTCTGCAGGATTCCAGTCATTGTATTGTAAGATCCATTTGTTTCAGCAATTTAGCCTCCCATAACTAGTACACTTCAGTTTCACATTTTTTAAAGCCCCCAGTAGATGTGTAGTGGTGGATCCCATGGCACACACTTAAATTTAGAAATCATGTAAAGGAGATGAGATCCAAGGGATCCACTGAGGAATATGCCACCCGGCTCTGATTCTGAGGAATGGATGTTTTCATCTTGGCAAAAAGAAACTATTTATAGTCAATGAAAGCAGAACTTCTAGTTAGCTATAGCCCTGAGGCAATGTGGTTTGGGTTTTGATCAGTTTGTGGCTTATGGTCAAGAAGGCTCGCTGGATACCCCATCTTTTCCTCACCAGAAAAAAAGAGAAAAAAACTAAATTCTCTTCTAACTACGGCCAGAACAAGGTCCTCCTATGTCAAACTGCTCTAATTTAAATTCGTCTCAGGTGTTACATCTTCCGGGAAGAGTTCCTGTACCACCATCCTCTCCCACCAATGCCAGGATGAAATGTCTCTTGTAAATCTTTACTATTGCTCTCATCACACTAATGACTCTGCCTTCTCACCTCTACTGCAGTTAGTCTGCCCCTGGAGCACGAGGACGTTGTGTTATTCACTTTTGTGTCCCTCTGCCTAGTTCAGTGCCTGGCACACAGCAGCTGTTTCATAAACGATGGTTGAACGAATGAATGCATTTAAGGGCCTCACTGGATGGTATTTCTCTGCTTATTCCCATAGTAGACTATATCATAATAATTATTACTGACATCATTTCCAAGCCCCCCTTGAAATCTTTTTTTCTTATTTTTGTTTCCATGACTAATTACTTTCTACTGAGTCTTTCACCGATCTGCATGCCTTCTTAAGCTAGTCTCTTGAAAAAGTCTCTCTCAGTTATAATTTTTCCTACTCTCAGTTCTTTACTACATTGGACACATTGGGTCAAGAGTTAGGACTGAGGAATAAAGAGAGACCTGCACCAGAAGTCAGGTAATCTTGAATGTCTTTCTCTCTTTAGGCTTCAGTAAAATGCCCCCCAAAAGACTGAAAGGCCACTGTAAAATGAGAATGAGCAAATTAGAAAAGAATAAGTCTTAGAACCATTCTTGAGACAAAATGCTACCTAAAAATATTGGTTTTAAATAATAATCAAAAAATAATAATAAATATAAAAATAGCAATAGATTTTAAAACAGGTAAATGCAGAGCTCCGTATGGGGCCTCTGAGAGGCAGAGTTTGCACATCACAAGCCTAGATCATTCAGAGGTCCCTTTCATCTGTACATGCCTGTGGTTCTGTCAGTTAACTGCCTTGCACTTTTCGTATGCAAGTGATGTGATCTTCGGTACCTTCAAATCTGTCTAATAATGAGTGGTTCCATGTAGTAGCAGTATCTCATAAAATTACCTTCTGGAGTTCCCATTGTGGCTCAGCGAAAACGAATCTGACTAGGAACCATAAAGTTGTGGGTTCAGTCCCTCGCTCAGTGGGTTAAGGATCCGGCATCGCTGTGAGCTGTGATGTAGGTCACAGACGAGGCTCTGATCTAGCGTTGCTGTGGCTGTGGCATAGGCTGTCAGCTGTAGCTCCACTTAGAGCCCTAGCCTGGGAACCTCCATATGCCATGGGTGTGGCCTGAAAAAGCAATAAAATAAAATAAATTATCTTCTGTTGACCTAGCATTTTACAGAGGTATTTATAGAGGCAGTGGGGCACTGTGTTACCAGCATGGACTTTGAAGTAAGACAGAACTGAATTCAAATCCCGACACCTCCAGGAACTAGCATGTGACTTGGACAAGTTACTTAATGTCTCTAAGCCTCAGTTTCCCTACCTGCAACGGGGGATGAGGATGCCTGCATGGCTGGTGGAGGATGCAATGGGGTGTTGCACACAGAGCATTCAGCACAGTGCCTGATATATGCTTACAGTCTCTATAAAAATTAGCCGTGGTTAATTCACATCCATCATCTCATTTAATCCTCACTATGCTAGTGTTACTACTATCTTTATTTACAGAAAAAGTTAAGACTCAAAGAAGTGAAATGATTCACCAAAATTCGGCCAGGGAGGGCTCTTTCCACCGTCCCACTCAAGAAATAACTTAAACAGGGAGTTCCCGTCATGGCGCAATGGTTAACGAATCCGACTGAGAACCATGAGGCTGCAGGTTCGATCCCTGCCCTTGCTCAGTGGGTTAACGATCCCGCATTGCCGTGAGCTGTGGTGTAGGTTGCAGACGTGGCTCGGATCCTGCGTTGCTGTGGCTGCGGTGTAGGCCAGTGGCTACAGCTCCGATTAGACCCCTAGCCTGGGAACCTCCACATGCCGCGAGTGCGGCCCCAAAATGACAAAAAGGCAAAAAAAAAAAAAAAAGAAAGAACTTAAACAAGAGGGAAGAATCCCAGTGGGGGCTACAGGAGCAACACCTGTCAATCACACAGCCATGACCCCAGATAGGGTAGGGGTGGAGAGGAGGACTGCAGACACAAATTGCACCAACTTATAACAGTGCGTGAGACTAACAGATTATCTAAACGTGGCGCAAGCCAGGATGTCATGATGAGCTCTTCACCCACATGACTCCCCACCCCATGTCAGGGCTGGGGTTTCTCCTTGGCCCAGCTCGGGCTTCTATACAAAGCAGGTGCTCAGTGAACATTTGCTAAGTGGCCTGGGTAATAAGGCTTCTTTTTGTTATCTCCTCTCACTCCCTGTACTTTGGAAGACTTTGCTTGTCCTTAAAATCATGAGAAATAAAGGAGTTTACCTCTTCCTTCTTCAACCAAAAGAGTGAAGGGGCGGGGAGGCGAGAATCGCCCGCGACAATTCAATTTCATATAAAATAACTGATGGATCCTGACAATTACTCCAACTGTACTTTAAACAGTAGCTCTGGCCTCCCTTCCTTTCTCCTCCTCCTTCTTCCTACCACTGAGATCATGGTTCCTAATTTAGTCCACCATCATAATTTCTACCCACGGCAAGCTGATATCATTGCAAGCAAGCCCAGCCCCAGACTTACTCTAAGATAGAGACAGAGATCCAAGAAAGAAAATTAAGGCTCATATTCATTCCTTCCTCCCTTCTCCACCCAGTCACTTGCTTATTGTCCTAATGTTCACGGAGTTTGCTCTTTTACAAAAGTATCTGTGGTTCAGAAGGACACTGCAGAGACACAGACTGAAATTACCTTATTTTGATAGTATGTTTCAATATATATATTTACAATGCAAGGGTAAGGGCAGATTTCTGTCTTGTTCGCTTTGAGATTCATGGATTTGAGTTGTTTTCACTTTAAAGAAAATTAGAAAAACAAAGTACCAGAAGGGTTAAGTCATCACAGAACGGCCTGTCCTCATTATTTGTGTGAAAGCCCCACTGCACCACAGAGACAGCATGTTAAATCAATAGAGACTGGAGCTGTTAATTTCCAAAAAGGAAGAGATGCTTGAACTAAAATAGTCTGTGCTGAGTCTCTGCCCATAGGGAACGGAAGCCCCTTTAGTTTCAGGTCTTTCTACAATTAGATAAGTTCCAGGAAGATCATGAACCGCTTTACAAAATTTCCTGCTTTTTTTGCGGGGGGAGGGGGGAATACCTTGCTGACACAAAAGCTTTAGTTTTGTACAGCACTGAGTTTAGAATAAGGCTGTAAGAGGTAGAGGTGTATTTACAGGTGTATGTAGGTGAAGGGTGATGAGGGTGGGGTGTGGCTAGGGATATGGGAGCATATCAAGGTCAGTAACAGGTAAATCTCTTGCCCTTTGTTACTTGTGTTTTTTGCTATTATTATTTTTTTTTAATGGCTGCATCCTCTGCATATGGAAGTTTCCAGGCCAGGGATTGAATCTGAGCCTGTGGCAATACCGGATCCTTTAACCCACTGCACTGGGCTGGATTGAACCTGACCTCTGCAGCAACCCAAGCCGCTGCAGTTGGATTCTTAACCCACTGTGCCACAGAGGGAATTCCTCTTTGTTACTTTTTAATTTCATCTGCTCTCCTTCCCTGGGCTATTCCCCTGCACTCAAAGTCAAGGGGAGGAGATGCCACTTTTACTTCTTACTGACCCAACAGCCATCTCTTTTTATTTCCTTCTAGGAAGAAGCTGAGAAAGATAATGCTTACATTGCATAGACTCATGGTCAATAATTTCTGATCAGGTTTGCACGATCAAATATTTTCAGGGTCTAGTGAGGACCAGGGTGATCAAATAAAGGGCAGCTTTTTACTAGAATTTACTTCACAATGCCACTTCTTGATGGGTCCGTTCATTGTGAACTGTAACACGTGTCATTATCCTGAATACCTCTCTTTTCCTTTTCCTTTTCTTTTCTTTTCTTTCTTTTTTTTTTTTTTTTGCTTTTTAGGGCTGCATCTGCAGCATATGGAAGTTCCGAGGCTAGGGGTCGAATCAGAGTTACAACTGCTGGCCTATACCACAACCACAGCAACTCGGGATCCAAGCCACATCTGTTACCTACACCGCAGCTCACGGCAACACCAGATCCTTAACCCACTGAGCGAGGCCAGGGATCGAACCTGAATCCTCACGGTTACCAATTGGGTTCGTTACCACTGAGCCACAATGGGAACTCTCGGATTACCTTTTCCATACACAGAATGCAGAGTTCCACAGAGCAGAGAACTAGGCATGTTTCAAATAAATGTCAGCTGATTCTAATTTTTATAAGAGTTCCTCCCTTTTTTTCTCATTCCTGCTTATGATCTCTTCAAACTTAGAGTGCTCTGCAGCTGGCTGGGGATTTATTTCTTATCTAAAAAAAAAATTCCATTCATTCTTAGAATGGTCATGCGTTCTAAGCTGCCGTCTCTGAGCTGTTCCCCTGGGGAAGTGACTAGCAGCCACCCCCCCCACTGGCTTTCCCTGTGCCATCAGAGTGGATATGAAGGAAAAGCGGTATTCCTCCATCCCATCACCTCCTAAAGGCCCTCTTTCTCCCAAAAAGCATCTAGTGTCCTCTGGGAAAGGGCTGGAGAGGCAGGCTGGGATTTTGAGATCAGAAAGAGTGCGTCCAGGGAGTTCCTGTTGTGGCTCAGTGGGTTATGAACCCGACTAGTATCCATAAGGTTACGGGTTGGATCTTGGCCTCACTCAGCGGTGCAAGTCACAGACAAGGCTTGGATCTGGCATTGCTGTGGCTGTGGCACAGGCCGGCTGCTGCAGCTCTGATTGTACCCCTATCCTGGGAAATCCCATATGCCACAGGTTCAGCCCTACAAAGCAAAAAAAAAAAAAAAAAAAAAAAAAAGGGAAAAGAAAGAAAGTAGGAAAAAAGAAAGAATGTGTCCATCAGGCTCATTTTTTTTTAACCCTTGTCTTTCCTCGCTCCTTGCCACCTGGTCTGTGGATGGGCCTGGTCTGGTGCTGAACTAGTCTTTACCAGGGCAGGTAAGAGAGTAGTGCCCCACCACCACCAGGCACTCCCTCGGTGATACTCAGGAACAGTCTGGGGACCTAGAAGCAAACTCAGTCCCTCCGTATGGCACCTCCTCCCTCTAGAGCGGTGATTCTCAGCATTCTCTGCCTCAGAATGCTCTGAAGAGCTTTTCAAAATGCCTAGTCCCGGGTCTACTTTAGAACTCTTGAAACCAAATCCCTGGAGGTGGGGACCAGGCAGGTGTGTTTTCAAAGCTCCAGAGTGGGAGTGAAGACGTGTTTCTTACTGTCCAATACCAGCTCCAGGCACCTGTTGTTAAGTCTGTCCCTTGGCCGGGCCTTCAGTAATGGCCCTGTCACAGTCCAATGCTGCAGGCAATCTCACTGCATTCCAGGTAAGGGGTCTAGACTGGAGATGTAAAACAGGAAGTCATCAAGATGGTCACTGACTCCAGAGATGTAATGAGGTGCCCAGAGAGCATAGGCAGGGTGAGGAGGGCTGCATGGGTAATGACCACTAGAAGGGACCCCATCTTCCGTCTAGAACCTGAGTCTTTTTTTTTGCTTTTTAGGGCCACACCCATGGCATGTGGAGGTTCCCAGGCTAGGGGTCTTACAGGAGCTGTAGCTGCCGGCCTTCGCCACAGCCACAGCAACGCGGGATCCGAGCCGCGTCTGCAACCTTCACCACAGTTCACGGCAACGCCGGATCCTTAACCCACTGAGCAAGGCCAGGGATCAAATCCGCAACCTCATGGTTCTTAGTCGGATTCGTTAACCACTGAGCCACGACGGGAACTCCTAGAACCTGAGTCTTATTTTGATCCATGGATTGCTTGTTCAAGGCCCCTATACTCTGCCTTCTTGCTAGTTTCTTTCCCTGAAAGAGAACATATTCCTTTTGTGGCCACATCTGTTTGCTGATACCCTCCATGAACATTCAGCTCTTCCATAACTACATCCCTGCTGGACCTAATTCCTGCACGATTGCTGCTGCCTGGAATCTCTCCATGCCACATACCATCCAAATAGGACACTGTAGTACCACTCTTTGCTCAAGCTTTCCTTTCCCTTTGGGCACTGTGTCTTGAATAGATAAAGCACTCTTGGGGGGCCAGCCTCTGGCATCAAGTTAGTTTCTTCCAGCCCAGACCCTAGACCCTAAGTGAGCAGAGCCCTCCCTGTTTACTCTCCCTCCCTTTTGGCCCAGGGCTGTGGCCTGATTCATCATGCCTCATGTCACAGCCCACAGACAGGAATGCAGGCAGGCCCCTGAAGATACTAAGATAGGCCGAAGCTGATGAAGCCTGGGAGGGGGGTGGCTTCCTCAGTCTAACCAGCTGCATGGATGGGAAGAAGAAACACAGTGAACAGGATGGAGAAGTGGAACACCACTTTTTGTCCCCAAAGGAGACTGGCTGCGGAATACCTTAAATTAGAAGTCTCCAAAAAAATGTGTTAGGGATCCCTGCTGCCCTGGCTGGCTTTGGGTGTGGTTCTTTCCAGTGGAGGATGATTGGTAGAGCTTTTCCAGCCCTATAATTCTCCTCTTGATGAGGCAGAATTAGAGCTGAAATGTGAGTTCATAAATTGCCTAGTTGGTGAATAATAGAGTTTAAATCTCCTCCAAAAAAGTTAAATACAAAATCATATTAAAATCCATAGCCATCTGCCTGCAATGATCTGATTTGAAAATTGAGTACAATTAATTTTTAATCTTAGGTCAGCTTTCCCACTGCCACCTGTCCATCTCCTTGCCACCTCCCCCATCAGACAGTCAATGTGCTCGGAGAACTCGAGACCATTTTAAATATTAACTGGAGCCACACATACCTAGGAAAATGAACTCACACATGTGCCTTCTCTTCTTTTGCCTATTATTATAGAATAATATTTCATATATTATGGTTATAATGTATTTCATATTATATTTCTGGTTAAAAAATAAATTCTGGAAACTAGGAATGTGGGGTGTCTCTGCCTCCACAAAAATCTCTTTGTTCTCTGTTGAAAAGTAAGCAGAGCTACAAAAGTAGGAAGCCAAGGCTGCATTAGAGGAAAAGATACCGTACCAGATAGATGTGGATACTGTATCCACATCTGTGAGAGCATCTTTCTGTTAGAAGTAGGGGTCACTGGGTTTGGGGAAAGACTCAGATGCTTCCAGGTTTTGCAGCATGTACTGCTTGACTTCCTTTCACAACTGCTCAGTTTCATATACAAAGAAAGTCCATAAGAAAGGGCACAAGAATAGACACAGGCACGGTAGGCTCAGGACAGTTATCACCAGGAAGCTGACATGATCAAGCATCCTCCAAGAACAGGCAGACCAGGGCTGAATTAGCTGAGTCACGAAGCTGCTCTCAGCATTTGAGAGGCCAGCATAGTTCGGGAAAGGAGCTCTTCTGATGGAGATCCTCTGTGGAATGAGATCTTTTTTTCCGGATGAGTTGAACCATGCATATTTTTAGTGAAGTTTACTCTCCTCAGCACTGGAGTTATCTTCTATGACAGACCCCCTCGCCCTTGGGGACAGGAATACCAAGCTTCCATAATGACAACAGCATAAATCCTTACAGAGAGGACTAGAAACAAGACAATGGATCCTGGGGATGTGACAGACCATGTTCAGCGAAAGCAGAAGCCAAGCGTTGCTACTTGTTCCATGCCATTCTAAATAAACCCCTGGACTGTTCACAACCCAGGATTATTTAGTTAAGCGTCTTAAAGGACCTGGATCCAAAGGACAGCAACAGCATAAAGTCAAGAAGGAAAACAGGGTCTAGAAGCAACCACCTGCGAATGCTGCCCACCAGTAGTTCTGCTGAATTTGTGTTCACCTATGTTGGAATGAGGATTGCCCCTGGGACCTTCTGAAGAAATCAGTGTTGGCTTTTTAATAACTGATCTAAGATAATGGGACTCGGGAAACTGTAGTGATGAGTGTTCAAATATTTACTTCGACACTGCTCCCAGCAAGAAACCATAACAGATGAGCTGGAGCTAGGTTCTTAAATGGAGATGGAAACTTCTGATCGAAGAATGACCCGTTTGGGGGAAAATAAAGCTGATGATGGGAAATAGGCTGTGCCTGCAGGTTGGAGTCTCTTTCCAGTGAGTCATGAAGTCGAGGGTATTCTGGGGCTGACAACTCAGAAGGCCAGCTAAATGTGGCTTCTGCAAAGAGAAATTAGGTCCTAAGTGCAATCATTTTGACCAAAGGTACTGTAAAAGGAGAAATTTAAAGCAGTCAGCAGTAAAAAAAAAAAAAAAAGGCTTTTTTCCCCTTTGCTATTTTTTTTTTTAGGGCCGTACCTACAGCACATGGAAGTTCCCAGGCTAGGGGTTGAATCAGAGCTACAGTTGCCAGCTTACGCCAGAGCCAGAGCAACGTGGGGTCTGAGCTGCATCTGTACCTACAGGAGCCTTAACCCACTGAACAAGGCCAGGGATCGAACCCATATCCGCGTGGATCCTAGTAGGGTTTGTTAACCACTAAGCCACAAGGGAACTCCCAAAAAAGGCCATTATTAACATCAGGAAAAACAAAAATAACAAAGAAAAATAATAGTATATTGCAATGCTGTGCTTTCCTTGCATGTGTGTAATGGTATAAATACCAAATACTAATTTAAAGAAAAATTATAATTATGTAGGGAGGGATAGGGAGGTAAAACAGAGCAGATAGCTGAAAAGAGTGCTATGTCCTCATTTTCAATAACAGGAAGTTAATACACTTAAAATTGTTGAAACAAAAGAGAATAGCACACGCATATTATTCAAAATATAGCAATGTGGGAATTCCTGCTGTGGTGCAATGTTATCAGCAACATCTCTTGCAGCATCAGGACATGAGTTCCATCCCCAGCCTGGCACAGTGGGTTAAAGAAACAAGCGCTGTGACAGTTGCAGTGTAGTTCCCAACTGTGGCTCAGATCTGATACCAGGCATGGGAACTCCATATGCCTATATATGAGTTCCGTTGTTGCTCAGCAGTAAGGAATCTGACTAGTATGCATGAGGATACGGGTTTGATCCCTGGCCTCGCTCAGTGGGTTAAGGATCCAGCGTTGCTGTGAGCTGCAGTACAGGTTACAGACTCAGCTCGTATCTGGTGTTGCTCTGACTGTGGCGTAAGCTAGTAGCTGCAGCTCTGATTTGATCCCAGCCAGGGAACTTCCATATACTGCAGGTGTGGCCCTAAAAGGTGAAAAAAAAAATTTATACACACACACACACAGATATATATAAATATGTATATTTTACATATAAATATATATTAAATATATATATATTTATATCTGTGTGTGTAGCAATGTGTAAGTGTCAGAAGAAATAAGACTGGGTGGAGTAGGAAGAAATAAGAAAGGAAACTGCCAAATTTCATTAAAAATTCAGGTCTTTTAAAGCTATTTGATTTTTTTTAAATTACATGTACATGCTCTTTAAAACAGTTTTTAAAAAATTATTTTAATTTTTTCCATTATAGTTGGTTTACAGTGCTCTTAAAACAGTTTTTAAGTGGTCTTTTTCCCAAAGGACAAGACAGAACAGAACATCTTTCAGTCAAAACTACGCTGAAAAACCAAATTATCTTCAAGTTCCAAATGCAGTGAATAAAATGGGAGAGACTTAGGAAGTAAGAGTAAGGCCTATAGTGTTCTTCACAGTTCGAGAATAGTTCAGTTTAATAATAACAGCATTTAATTTGTACCTAGATCTTGCATGATTTTAAATCTTGTTATTGCTTATATATTATAATATTTATAACAGAATTAATTAAAACTTTCTTCAAAAAGAAGTAGTCTGGGTCAGAGTCCCCTGGTAGCCTAGCAGTTAAAGATTCAGTCTTGTCATTACTATGGCTTGGGTTTGATCCCTGGCCTGGGAATGTCCATATGCTGTAAACGCAGCCAAAAATATACATACATATATATACAGCAAAACTTTCTGGAGTGCAATTTGGCAGAACTGATCAAAAGCATAAAAAATGGTGAGTTCTTATTGTTGCTCAGCAGGTTATGAACCCGACAAGTATCCATGAGGACCCGGATTTGATCCCCTGGCCTCGCTCAGTGGGTTAAAGGATCTGGCATTGCCATGAGCTGTGGTGTAGGTCGCAGATGCAGCTTTCAGCCCACACTGCTGCGGCTTTGGCCTAGGCCGGCAGCTGCAGCTTCTAGCCTGGGAACGTCTATATGCTGCAGGTGCAGCCCTAAAAAGCAAAAAAAAAAAAAAAAAAAAAAGCATTAAAAATGTTTGGAGCTCCCTTGTGGCTTAGCAGTTAAGGACTCAGTATTGTTACTTACTGGCCAAAAAAAAAAAAAAGAGTCTAAAGACAGGAATATACTGAGTGGGTCATGCTCTGTGTATCTATTTCCTTAACTGTCCACCAGGAAGAATTCCTAACCAATGGCCTTTGCATCCATAAACATCATTGTCATTGATCAAGTGCCAGCTACCTCAAGAGCAAGCATATTGACAAATCTTCTGTAAGGTTTGAGACTATGATTGTCATGGATCTAACCTGTTTCTTTTATTCCCAGTGCTCTTTCAGAAATGCTAAATGTAAAGGAATCTGCCCAGATATATCTTGGTGGCAGGTAACACCATTTAAGTCAAGA
>PVHT021183519.1:2226165-2263922 GCA_004024745.2 Catagonus wagneri | reverse complement strand
TAACGATCCGGCGTTGCCGTGAGCTGTGGTGTAGGTTGCAGACGCGGCTCGGATCCTGCGTTGCTGTGGCTGCGGCGAAGGCCGGTGGCCACAGCTCCGATTAGACCCCTAGCCTGGGAACCTCCACATGCCGCGGGTGCGGCCATAAACCCACGGCCATAAAATGACAAAAGGCAAAAAAAAAAAAAAAAAAAAAAGATTCTGTCACCTTGTATGGATAACAAGTGTTGAGTGGACCTTCACCCTTTAACACAGGGTGTCAGCCTCTGCATCGTTACCACTTTGGGTCAGATACTTCTTCGTTGTAGGGGTCTAAGCTGTACACGGCAGGGTGTTTAGTGTCCCTGACCTCATGCACGTGATGCCAGGAGTGACTCTCCTCCCTAGTTGTGACAACCAAAAAGTATCTTATATAGCTCATCAAAGATTTAGGCTTAGTCTGTATTACTAACTCTGCAGCAAAGAACTTCTAAACAGTGATTAAAATTTATTATACCACTCAGCATCTGATAACTGAGACTTGTAAAGTGAGAAGATTCTCCCTAAAGTATAATTAGGCTATGTAAATTATCTGAGTATTCTAAAATCTAGAATAAAACTGAAAATGAAAAGAATCCCATCTTGATATCCTGATACACTGGCCAGAACTTTCTCCAGGGTGGGAGAGGAGGGGGAGGGATCATAGTCACAATCCCCGCTTCAACTCAGTTTGTTTCAGCTTTCTTGAAACCTGGGACAGAACCCGTAAGGGTTTTCAGCGGGCAAAAGGCACTCCGGTGAGAATTCCCTGGCCACAGTGAGGACTAGATCTAGGACATAAATAGCTGCTTCATCAAAGCCTCCTGCCCAAGAGAAGGCTTTCATGAGAACTCAGGCTCATTGTGTGAAAATCCAGATGACTGAACTATAATTAGCTCGATTAGTCAACATTTTAATTCATAGGATTCTGGCTTTGATGTGTTCCTTTCTCACAGAATCAAAGCTAATAATTCTGGAATTGTAATTGGGAGCTGAGTGCCAGCTTGAAGCTTGGGGAGCTCCCTCACCTCCTTGGCAAGCCCTGCTTCCAAGACTGCTCCTTTCTGGCCGTGAATGAACCCGGCCCAGGCATCACCGCCTTGCCCTTTACCTCCTTGCTTCAGAGGACATTCTCTGAACACCTCCTGCCTGTGAGTCAAGATCTCTAGCGTGTAGGTTCTAAATTTGCAGACCCTGCAGGACGTGGGTGGAAAAGGGTGGAGTTTCTTCTGCTCAGGACCTTATCAGGGCACTGCATCTCCTTATATGCCCCTGACTGAGAAGATGAATAAATCCCATTCCCCTCCCTGTTTCTATTTTCTTCCCTTATAAAACAGGAATAATAAGGGCCCGTTGACTATAAAAACCTGGAGATGAATGTTAGCGTCTGACTGCTGGAAGCTCCCAGGGCTGCAGGGTTAGACACACTAGAGAACATTCCTGCACCACCTCCAGTGTTTCCCCTTGCCCCCCGCCCCCGCCGATCCCCGCCCCTTCTCCAGCTCCCATCAGCTTCAACATCTAATGGTCACCAACCGAAGACTGAAGTTTCTTCACATTTCCTGAGGCACTGTGAAGAATCGACACATGAGCTAATCTCTGCATGCCATACACCCCCCCCACCCAAGAGATTTTAGGTAGCAAACTTGCTGCCATCGCAGGCTGACAAGTTTGCAGAGGAAGGGGGAGAGCCGGGGAGACTCACAGAAGCCTCAGCAGGAAGATCTGTCAACATGGAGAGTGTTATCCCTTGGGATCAAGGACAATAGAAAGGTGACCATGAGTTCAAACAATGAGGAGCTTAGTGGAGGACCCTGGGAAGAGTGGTTTGGGGGAGCAGTGGGGAGTGAAATGCTAATGGATCATAGTGAAGAGAGAATAGGAGGGGAATAAGTATCTATAGACAATTCTTTGATGTTTTGATGTGAATGGGTTCAGAGAAATGGAAGCTGATATGAAATCGAAGGAGAGTTTCAGATAGGTGATGTTAGAGCATCTTTATACGCTGATGGGAACATTCCTTTAGAGACAGAGAAACAGATGATGCGAGAGTTTCAGATGGGTGATTTTAGAGCATCTTTATGCACTGATGGGAACATTCCTTTAGAGACAGAGAAAGGATGATGCAGGAGACAGAAGTGATACTTACAGAAGGGAAGACTTTGGGAAGGGAAGAAAAAGGAGGTACTTCATTCTCTTAGTGTGAAATCTTCCTAGAAGCTTCATTGGCTCTGGCCTTCTGATGGACATAGGCTCTGTGTGCCCTTAAGTAGCAGCCTAATCCTGGATAGAGACAAGGTATCAAGTGGAAGGGTTCCAGGCTCTGAGCGTCTTTGAGCTGTTCCCAGGATCCAAGCCATGGCAACCTGCTTCACAGTTTGCTTCCTAATTTCCCAGGGCATTATCCCCAAGGGCTGGGGCGGATGAATCTGCCCTGCATTTTCAAAGATCAAAAATGCTACTTTTGAGCTCCCTCAATAATATAATCCTTAATGTGGGCCAGACATTAATTACATTTATATATTTATATGTTTATATATTTATTAGATCTTTTTTTTTTTTAGGGCCACACCATATGGAGGTTCCCAGGCAAGGGGTCTAATCGGAGCTACGGCTGCTGGCCTACAGCACAGCCACAGCAACACCAGATCCCCAACCCACCAAGCAAGGCCAGGGATCCTACCTGCATCCTCATGGATAATAGTCAGGTTAGTTTCCGCTGTGCCACAATGAGAACTCCCAAATTACATTTATTGAGTCCCTTACTGTTACCAACCCACCTTACAGATGGGGAAACTGAGGCATGGAAATGTTGACCTGCCAGAGGTCATATACCCGGTAAGCGCAGGCGCTGGGACTTGAACCTGGGCAGTATGGCAATGGGAACCCCCCTCCTTAGTTTCCCTCACATTCTGCTTCCTCCCTTTAGCACTTCTCCTAGAAGACCTAGGATTCCTTAAACCAACAGAGCTATTTGTGGCCTGTCTTTTTTTTTTTTTTTTTGCCTTTTGTCATTTTAGGGCCGCACCGGCAGCCTGTGGAGGTTCCCAGGCTAGGGGTCTAATCGGAGCTGTAGCCACTGGCCTACGCCGCAGCCACAGCAACGCAGGATCCGAGCCGCGTCTGCGACCTACACCACAGCTCATGGCAACGCCAGATTGTTAACTCACTGAGCAAGGCCAGGGATCGAACCCGCAACCTCATGGTTCCTAGTCGGATTCGTTAACCACTGCGCTACGACGGGAACTCCCTGTGGCCTGTCTTGACTCAGGAGGCCCTAAGTGTTAGTGGTACTTCTGCAGTGCCAGTCCCCAGCCCACACACACCAAAGCCCTTCAAATGACAGGTCTTCTTGATTTGCCCGTGACTGTCCTGTACCCGTGAGGAATGCTTTGGGGGCCTCCAAGCTGCCACTTTCCTGACTTCCTATTTATATGGGATCAAACCTAGGGAGGAAACAGATGGCAACCCGAATTGGGTAATTTGAGGAGAGTTGAATAAAGGGGCTCTTTACAAAGGTGTGGGCAGGATGTAGGGAAGCCACAGAAGTAGTGCAATAAGTAACAGCTCCCTGACCACCTCCAGGCCTGAAGCGGGGAGGGGAGGTGCCATCACCAGAACCTGGAGGGAGTGCCCTGTGTGCTTAGGGCCGCCTGAAAAGAGCTCTGACCTTGAGTCAGGGGATTTAGCCAGACTCAGTCGTCCTGGAGGCGCTTCTTCTTCTCTCTGTTCTCCTGCCTGGGATACCCACTGGCTAAACTCAACCAGAACCTCAGTGGGTAAAGCAGCCCACTGATACAGCTGGTAGCACAAAGCAGGGTGCAGATGATGGAGAAGAACAAAGAAGGGCAAACAGAAGTTTCTAGCACGATATTTAGGAAGATGGTAAAGAAAATGCCTATAAGCAAAAAAAAAAAAAAAAAGTTCCCCTTGTGGCTCATCGGTAACGAATCCGACTAGGATCCATGAGGATACGGGTTGGATCCCTGGCCCCCGCTCAGTGGGTTAAGGATCCAGCGTTGCCATGAGCTGTGGTGTAGGTCGCAGATGTCACTCGATCTGGTGTTGCTGTGACTGTGGCGCGGGCCGGCAGCTGTAGCTCTGATTCTACCCCTAGCCTGGGAATTTCCACATGCCCCTGGTGCAGCCCTAAAAAGCAGGAAAAAAAAAAATGGCTCTGGAGCCAGGCTACCTACGTTCAAGTGCCAGCTTCCTCTTACCACATGACTGTGGGCAAGTTCCTTAATCTCTCTCTACATCAGTATCCTCATTTGAAAGTGGGTGTAACAACAACCACACAGAGCTGTAGTGACAGTTAATGCTTAAGCGATCTCATTTACAGATAACATTGGTAAAGTACTTAGCATACAGTAGGCACTCCATAAATGCTGGTTTCTTTCCTCTCTCATCTCCTTCAAGTAAATGGATGGGGATGAGGTCCTATACTTTGTATGCAGCATCATTATGTCCATTCAATAAATACTGCTTGAAGGGCCCTTTTCTTTCTTGGAAGCCTCAGAACATCCTGTAAGTGACACGTCCAATCTGTCCTTGGAGACTGCAGCAGTTACCGTGGCTTAAAAATAAAAAGTTCTTGCTGGGATTGCTGACATGATTCTATCTCCTTTCATGGGTGGTTAGAAGGTTACTAGGGTGTTTGCCCTATAACTTATTAAGCTGTCCCTTTGTTTTATGTGGTTGTCTGTATTTCTTTTATATTTAGCAATTAAAACGTTTTCTAAAATCTTTAAAAAAATTTTATGTAACTGTACAAAATACAGTTTTCTTCTTTGTTCGCTTTCTCTTGATTTGCTCCTCCCTGTGATTAGGATGGATTTGAATTACCACCACGTTCTTAACGAAAGGCATTTAAAGAGGTGATTTTACAGGTGATAAGTGGGCCCCCCACTTGTTTCTTCCCAGTCACATATTTCTTCCTATCATAAGAGCAAGAAACTGAAGCTGGGTCTAAATGCTTGCCCCAGATGTACAGCTGGAGGCAGCGAGTTCTTTGCAGAATTCCATGGTTCTCCCTGACTGGCTCCAAATCCCTGGCCTTTGATGCACTGTTTGACCCTGAGCAAGCGCCTTCCTCCTTCTGCCTCTCTCAGTAGCCTTACAGTGCCTGGAGCGTGGGGCTCCTGTTCTTCACGGAGCATCTCTGCCTTTGTTGCCAGGCCAGGTCCCCAGCACCACCACTGAGTAGCCGCCAAAGTGGAGGAATGTTATCCCAAGCCACTGGTCTGGCGTTTTCAGTTTCTATTGTTATGCCTCTTTCAACCTTTCTTTATGTGCTTTCAAAAAAGGAATAAAAGTCTCCCTATGACTATAAGTTCTACTAGACTTGATGTTATACAGTGGCAGGAGCCATTCCTTTTCATGTTTTTATGACCTATATTGCCTGGCTGAGTAGTTGACACAAATTAGGAGCTCGAGAAATGGTTGTTGAATGGAACCCAATTGAATTTTCCTTCTCTTCCTGCCTGCATGAAAACACCTATTTCTCCAGGCCAGCATGATCACTGGGTGAACTGTAGATTGCTCCCTGCTTGAGGAAGAGGGACTTTGCCCTCTCTGGGAGTTAGTTTTTATGTGGCAGCAGCAGGAGTGTGTAAAAGGATGGGATGGGAGGTGGACGGGAAAACAGGCACATAAAAAACTTGGAGTCTTGCTTATTTTTCATATTCATCTATAGCATTTCCCTTTCTTTCCCTTAGCATAAGATGCGTCTACATTCTTGTAAAGGATTGGGAATTCTATTTGTTTATTTTGCCTCTTGTACAGTCACAGACAAACTTTCAGCTCCTTCCAGCCGTCCCGTACCCTAGCCAAGCTGTTATGGAAAGAGGAGAAATCCCAGGGCCTCTGAAGGTTTTACTTTTGCAAAACCTACACAGGGGCTGGCCACGAGAGTGAGCTAGGCGGTTCAGCTCCTCTGCGCCTCTCTTTTCCTCACCAGGCTGGAGGCGCAGGAGTAATAGAGTAATAACTGGTGTTTCTGGTTGTTGAGATGAAAAGTTCCAGCCCGGAAATGTGTGACATTCAGCTCCAATTTCTGGGTAAGGGCAACTGAGGCAGGATCCTCCCAGCCCTTGAGCTTCAAGATGTCTCCCCACGATGTTTCAGGACACAGATTGCTCAAATCAGCTGTTTTCCTTATTTCTCCAGGTTCCAAAGTCCAAATGCTTTCCTGCTGAATAGCTATTTTATAAGGAGGAAGGGGAAGTAAAAAGGCAGACTCTTTCTGAGAGCTCTCAGCTGGCTCTGGCGATGCCCTCTCTCTCCCTAGTTAACGTCACCCTTGTTTGGGATCCAAAACTAAAGTGACCCAAAAACAAGCCCACAGCACAGACCGAAGCGAGGCTTTCCCATCTCCTAAAGATGAAATTCCAAAAGTTTGCAAATAAATACTCCTCACAGTAAAATCTCACTGTCAGGAAGGACATCATCCCTGTCCCAACGCCCACAAGAAGGGCCGTTTGCCAAAATGAATGGGAAATCATTGGCCCAATTAACATCCTATGATCTTAGATCTAAAAATGACCAGGAGCCGGGTAAACAAGGTGACGTAAACTGCCGGGCAGGGAGCGGCTCTCTACTGCCACCTGGAGGAGAGTGTCCGCAATGGCGCGGAGACTCCAGGCTGCGGGAAAGCTGTCCTTGGCCGCTGGAAGGAACTGGGGAAAATGGGCGTAAGCTGTCGAGACCTAGGGAGGCCGAAGGAAAGCAGAGAGGAGGCTAAAGAGACGGACAGGAAAGGTCCGCTGCGACCTCCGCTAGAGGAAAACGAGGTCTGTGTAATCCAGGCCACAGGACATTGTGCAATTGAGCCTGCTGGCTTCCTCCTGGGAACATTCCTTTTATAAAAGGACTCAGGCATCATGAACTCTCGCTAGAAAAAATTATGGTGAGAACTACGTGGGGGCAGGATCTCCTACAACCCTTGATAAAAACAAACCCCAGTTTCTGAAAGGAGAAGCAGTGGCGTGGATATTTAATAACAAAGGGCCGCTGGATTTTCTGTTTCCTTTGCTCGTCACCGTGACTTAAGTGGGGGAGGGAGGCAGGAGTGTACCAGTCCTAATTTACTTTCTTGTCAGGCTAATATGAGAATGAGGCTGCAGAGCTTTTGCATTATGCAGTTGCCATGCTGGGAGATGCCCTAGAAATGTGCTGGAGGCTGGGAGAAGGTCAGCCTTGTCCTTATTACTTTCCTTCTGTAGATAACCCACAAAAGGAAAATGAGTTGATTTTTAACTTGATTAAAAACAAAAATCAAACCAAACTCGCTTTACCTTTGGATTAGTCGATTTTTGTTGCGTTGCAAACCACTTCAAAATCACAGTAGCTGGGGACAACATACATTGATTTTCCTTGCTAATAGGCCTGCAGGTCGGCCTTGGTCTGATCTCAGCTGGACTCACCTGGGCTGGCTGAGCTAGGTTGGACTCCAGGCTTGGGAGCTGACACAGTTCTGCTCCACGTGGTTCCATTTCCTGATGGAGGAAAGGACAATGGCTACAGGAGGCATGCTTCTCTCCTGGCGTAGGGTGGCCAGTTCAAGAAGCTGAGTCAAAATAGACAAATACGTTTGAGCCTCTGTATCCTGTCAGGTAATATTCCATTGGATAAGACAAGTCCAACATCATCTGGGGGAGGGGGTTGGGAGATAAACTCTGCTCACTCCTGTAAACTGATCCAGACCACAATTTAACCAATGTCTCATTGTCTGCTCGCTGGAGACATGTGCTTCTTGGGGAAGAACTGCAAAATGAGGACGGCTGAGATAATCCTTATGCAGTACTGGGGGTCTCCATGAATTCGGTAGTGCCTTATAGACAATTTAATTTCCTTTTTATTCCCTTCTATTGCTAACTCTTTCTATGCCTTCCTCTTATGACATGTGTGTTCGTAACGGACAAGGAACGCAACACCCTTGTGTGTGTCTGGCCTGCTTTGTGATGGTCTATCTCATGACAGGGTTTACTCAAAATTCCCTGTGCCAGAAAGGCAAGGTGTTGCCCATGCAAATGTCACCTGTGGAATGAAAACAACTGGGAGAGCTTCTTGGAGAAGGCAGAGATTCTTGAAAAGAGCACTAGACTTGAGAATTGGAAAACCTGGGTTTCTAGTCCTGATTCTGCCAGTATTGGAACTTGGAAGGTCAGCAGGAACCAACAACCAGGTGCCTTTTAAATTAGCCTTACTGAGTGGCTTGGACTTTGGAGCCCATGTGCTGGGCAGACAGGCTCAGATCAGAATTGGTTTTTTTTTTTTTTTTTGCTTTTTAGGGCCGCACTCTTGGCATATGGAAGTTCCCAGGCTAGGGGTGGAATAGGAGTTGTAGCTGCCAGCCTACACCACAGCCACAGCAACTCAGGATCTGAGCTGCATCTGTGACCTACACCATAGCTTCATGGCAACACTGGGTCCTTAACCCACTGAGCAAGGTCAGGGATTGAACCCGCATCCTCATGGACACTAGTCAGTTTCATTTCTGCCGAACCACAATGGGAACTCCCAGATCAGTGTTTTTGAAGAAGCTTTTTGGCAACAGCATGGAGAGCGGACTAAAGGAGGAAAATTGAACTGGAGGCAAGAAGATGAGTTAGGATATAGTCCAGGTGACAGATAATAAAGACAGTGACCAGGAATAAGGCACTAAAGATGGAAAAAAGGAATGAATAAAGAGCTTTTTCAGAAGAAGCAGAACTGACAGGAAGGACTTAAAGCAATTAAATATAAAGAGAAAGGGAAAGAAAAGGAGAATGGTTAGTCAAAGATGAATTTAGGGTCCAGAGTGCATTGCACAAATGGGGCTAAATATTGTTTCTCAAAATCTCTGTTACAGCTGCATAAATGTCTACATGTTCTGGTTGGCAGGCTTTGTAAAATGTATTTCTTTCCAGGGCTAGAAAAAAAAATTATACAAAATGGAGTATATATCAGTGTTTGCCAAACTTAAGTCATTTATATACCTCATTCAGAGTTTTTGCCATATTCAAATCATACTTGCACCATTAATTGCTTACTATCATTCTTTAAATGAGTCACCTTTTTTTTTTTTTTTTTTGGCTGTACCTACAGCATGTGGAACTTCCCCGGCCAGGGATCAAACCCATGCCACAGCAGTGACAATTCCAGACACTTAACCTACTGAGCCACCAGAGAACTCCTTAAATTAATCACTGTTTTGCATTATATTTACTATAGGGTCATTCTTAAAAAATGTATAAAAGAAATCATGATTTTGATTTGCCAGTTATGTTTTTAATACACACATTTGTTTCAATAACAAATGCAAGGCCATTAGAAAATTTTAATCTATCCATATATACCTAACATTCTTATTTCCCATGCCCTCAGTTGTGTGTCAGCTAGACTTAGGGAACCCTGACCTGGGTGAGAATAGAAGCACCACTTCTGATTATAGATATTTTGCTTTCTTTGCCCTCCTCCTGGTTCCCATTCAGATCACATCAGCGTCTGGCCTGGATGGCAGGTCTGGTCTTTGCATCCATTGTTGGCAAGACCTTACCCTGCAGACAGTGACCTTAAATGGCTCTGGGCTGGAGCTTGTCATTCAAACAAATGGGGGCTGACCTGGAATGTCTTTTTAACTCAGTGCCTCACATCCCAAGCTTCCTAAAGCTGCTGTAAAAGCAGCCAAGCCAAATGAGCTGGATCCCTTGTATTCTGCATCCAAGAGTGCAGATGGGGCTTTGAGATGTTCCTTTGCTTCTCCAGTGCTCTCCATGGTGATTTTCCAGGGGCCACAAACACTGGTCAGAATGGGGAGGGCCGAAACTTGATCTTCTTTTGTTCATGTTTGACGTATAAAGATCTCTACAGCCAGTTGTCAAGGTAAAGTTGAATTAATTCTGCCCTGATGGGTTGGATGACAAGAGCCACATCACTGAACCTCTCTGAGCCTGTTTCCTCTTGTGTAAAATGAGGGGGTGGACTGGTGACCTCAAAAGTGTCATCCTCTAACATCTTACTATGCTCAACGGTTCGGGGACAGTTTTGTGTTCAAGCCCTTGCCCGTTTTTGTTTTGTTTTTTTTGAAATAGAACTATTGGGAGTTCCCGTCATTGTACAGCGGAAGCGAGTCCGACTAGGAACCGTGAGGTTGCAGGTTTGATCCCTGGCCTCACTCAGTAGGTTAAGGATCTGGCGTTGCTGTGAGCCACCTGCTGGGTAGGTCACAGACACGACTTGGATCCCGTGTTGTTGTGGCTGTGGCATAGGCTGGCAGCTGTAGCTTTGATTAGATCCCTAGCCTGGGAACCTCCATATGCCGCGGGTATGGCCCTAAAAGGACAAAAGACCAAAAAAAAAAGGAACTATTTGTTCTAATACGTAAAAGTTATTATGGTCATTGTATGTGAATGCTGTATGTGTATTCCGTCTTATTGTTTCATCCTTGTTTCTGTGGAATAAAGAGACTTCCCCCACCCCTCTACAATGGAGACATTTTGACTTGAAACAAACAAAAAAAACCCAACGGACAACATTTTCCTGAGAGTTTCTGTTTAAAAAGATCTTCCTTACTCCAAGACTGTAAAAATACACACCCAGTTTATCTTCGGATACTAATGGATTCATTTATTTATTTTTGCTGTTTAAGTCTGCACCATGGCATATGGAGGTTCCCACGATAGAGGTCGAATCAGAGCTGTAGCCACCAGCCTACACCACAGCCACAGCAATGAGGGATCAGAACCGCTTCTGAGAGCTACACCACAGCTCACGGCAACACCAGACCCTTAACCAGAAAGGGGCCAGGGATCGAACCCGCATCCTCATGGATACTAGTGGGATTTGTTTCCACTGAGCCACAATGGGAGCTCCTATTTTATTTTTAATTGTAGACCTTTTAAAATGTATTTTATATAAGAACCGAAATGGAGATTCATCTTTTTCTTTTTCAAATAAGTATCCCAATTACTGAATAATCTATCCTTTTCTAACAATTTGAAATACATCATCTTTGTGAAATTTATATTTATAAATTATATACTATATATACTGATAGCAGCAAAAGCTATTGTCAGTTCTTTTATGGCATATTTTAACTCTTGTATTGAATGGAATTATTATTTTATTTATATTTTAAAACTATGCAAACAACATTTACATCCAACCTCACTGGAACCATTTTAAAATCATTTAAAGAATGTCTTTGGCAGTCTTCCTTATTCTTCAATCTTTTGGAAAAGTTTGAGAAGCATGGGTATAAGTTATATTTATGTTTGGCAGAATTCGCCTGTGAAGCTGTCTGGTCCTGGACTTTTGTTTGTAGGGAGTGTTTTTATTATATATTCAATTTCATTTCTATGATTGGTCTGTCCAGTTGGTCTGTTCAGTTGATCTGTTTCTTCCTGATTCAGTTTTGGTGGGCTGTAATTCTCTAGAAAGCTGTCCATGTCTTCTAGGTTGTCAAATTTGTTGGCATATAATCGTTCATAGTATTCTCTTACGGTTTTTGGTATTTTTGCGGTATCCATTGAGATTTCTCCTTTTTCATTTCTTATTTTGTTTATTTGGGTTCTTTCTCTCCTTTTCTTGGTGAGTCTAGCCAGAGGTTTGTCAATTTTGTTTACCCTTTCAAAGAAATAGCTCTTGGTTTTATTTTGTTCTATTGTTGTTGTTTTTTTTTTTTCCGTTGCTTAATGATTTTTATTACAATTATAGGTGTACAAAAATGATCACAACTCAATGTTCTATTGTTTTTTGAATCTCTATTTTATTGATTTCCCCTCAGATCTTTATGATTTCTTTCCTTCTGCTGACTTCAGGTTTGGTTTGTTCTTCTTTTTCTAATTCTTTAAGGTGGTGGATTAAGTTGTTGATTTGAGATTTTTCCTCTTTTTTGAGGAAGGCCTCTATTGCTATGAACTTCTCTCTAAGCACTGCTTTTGCAGCATCCTGTAGATTTTGAATGGTTGTGTTTTCATTATCATTTGTTTCAAGGTATTTTTTAACTTCCTTTTTGATTTCCTCATTGATCCATTGGTTTTTTAGTAGCATGCTGTTTGGTCTCCATGTAGTCAGTTTTTTTTCTTATTTCTTCTTCCTGTGGTTGATTTCTAGTTTCATGTCACTGTGGTCAGAGAAGATACTTGAAATAATCTCTATACTCTTAAATTTGTTGAGGTCAGTTTTGTGCTCCAGTATGTAGTCAATCCTTGAGAATGTTCCATGTGCACTTGGAACAGAATGTATGTTCTGATATTTTTTGGATGTAATGTCCTGAAAATGTCAATTAAGTCTAACTTTTCTATTGTGTCACTTAGGATCTCTGTTTCCTTATTGATTTTCTGTCTAGAGGATCCATCCATTGATGTGAATGGGATGTTAAAGTCTCCTACTATTACTGTATTCCCATCAATTTCTCCTTTTATATCTGTTAGTATTTGTTGTATGGATCTGGGAAGCCACCATCACCCTAATACCAAAACCAGATAAAGACACTACCAATATGAAAATTAAGGGCCAATATCTTTGATGAATATAGACACAAAAATTCTCAACAAAATATTAGCCAACTGAATCCAACAACATATAAAAAAGATCATACAACACAACAAGGTGGGATTCATCCCGGGTTCAGAAGGATGGTTCAACATACATAAATCAATCAACATCATACACCACATTAACAAAAGAAAAGTCAAAAACCACAGGATCATCTCAATAGATGCAAAAAAAAGCATTTGACAAAACAAAGTCCAACATTCATTCATGACAAAAACTCTTACCAAAGTGTGTATAGAAGGAACATACTTTAACATAATAGAAGCCATTTATGACAAACCCACAGAAAATATAATACTCATAGGAGAAAAGCTGAAAGCCTTCCCACTCAAATCTAGAACAATTCAAGGATGCCCACTCTCATTGTTTTTAATCAACATAGTATTGGAAGTCCTAGCCACAGCAATCAGACAAACAAAAGAACTAAAAGGTATCCAAATTGGAAGAGAAGAGGTAAAATTGTCACTCTATGCAGATGACATGATACTATATATAGAAAACCCTAACGACTCCATGCAAAAACTATTTGAACTGATCAACAAATTCAGCAAAGTAGCAGGATACAAGATAAACATTTGGAAATCAGTTGCATTTCTGTATACTAACAATGAAATATTAGAAAAGGAATATAAAAATACAATACCTTTTAAAATAACACCCCCCAAAATTAAATACCTAGGAATAAACCTGACTAAGGAGGTGAAAGTCTTATATGCTGAGAACTATAAAACATTGATTAAGGTAATTAAAGAGGATTCAAAGAAATGGAAAGATATTCTATCCTCTTGGGTTGGAAGAATTAACATCATAAAAATGGTCATACTACCACAAGCAATCTACAGATTCAATACAATCCCTACCAAATTACCCATGATGCTTTTCACAGAACTAGAACAAACAATCCAAAAATTTACATGGAACTATAAAAGACCCAGAATTACCAAAGCAATCCTGAAGAACAAAAACCAAGCAGGAGGTATAACTCTCCCAGATTTCGGTCAATATTACAAAGCTATAGTAATCAAGACAGTATGTTACTGGCACCAAAACAGACACACAAAACAATGGAACAGAATAGAGAACCCAGAAATAAACCCAGACACCTATGGTCAATTAATCTTTGACAAAGGAGGCAAGAATATAAAACGGGAAAAAAACAGTCTTTTCAGCAAGTGGTGCTGGGAAAACTGGACAGCCACACATAAATCAATGAAACTGGAACACACCCTCACACCATACACAAAAATAAACTCAGAATGGATTAAAGACAAACAAGTAAGTTTAAGGTTTTTTTTTTGTTGTTGTTGTTGTTGTTTTTTGCTTTTTAGGGCCGCACTCCCAGGATATGGAGGTGCCCAGGCTAGAGATCAAATCGGAGTTAACAGCTGCCAGCCTACCCACAGCCACAGCAATGCAGGATCTGAGCTGCATCTCGAACTACACCACAGAACACAGCAATGCCGCATCCTTAACCCACTGAGCAAGGCCAGGGATTGAACCCACAACCTCATAGTTGCTAGTCTGATTCATTTCCGCTGCACCACAACAGAAACTCCAAGTTTAAGTTTTATCGTAAGACAAAACACCATAAAACTCCTAGAAGAGAACACAGGCAAAAGATTCTCAGACATCAATCATACAAATGTTTTCTTAGGTCAGTCACCCAAGTCAACAGGAATAAAAGCAAAAATAAAGCAGTGGGACCTAATCAAACCGATAAGCTTTTACACAGCAAAGGAAACCATAAGAAAAACCAACCTATGGAATGGGAGAAAATAGTTTCAAGCGAAGCAACTGACAAAGGCTTAATCACTAAAATATGCAAACAAGTTACACAACTCAACAGCAAAAAAACCAACAACCCAATTGAAATATGAGCAAAAGACCTCAATAGACATTTCTCCAAAGAAGATACACAGATGGCCCACAAGGACATGAAAAAATGTACAATATCACTAATTATTAGAGAAATGCAAATCAAAACTACTATGAGGTATCACCTCACACCAGTCAGAATGGCAATCATTAACAAGTCAACAAATGACAAATGCTGGAGAGGATGTGGAGAAAAGGGAACCCTCCTACACTGTTGATGGGAATGTAAATTGGTACAAGCACTGTGGAAAACAGCATAGAGGTACCCAGAAAACTAAATACAGAACTACCATATGACCCAGCAATCCCACTCTTGGGCATATACCCAGACAAAAATTTCATTGAAAAAGAAACATGCACCCTGGTGTTCACAGCAAAACTATTCACAATAGCCAAGATGTGGAAATAACTTAAATTTCTATTGACAGATGAATGGATTAAGAAGATGTGGTGTGTGTGTATATATATGAATGGAATACTACCCAGCCATAAAAAATAACAAAATAATGCCATTTGCAGCAACATGGTTGGAACTAGAGACTCTCATACTAAGTAAGTCAGAAAGAGAAAGACAAATACCATATGATATCACTTATATATGGAATCTAATATATGGCACAAATAAAAACTTTCCACAGAAAAGAAATTAATTCATGGACTTGGAGAAGAGACTTGTGGTTGCCAAGGGGGAGGGGGATGGATTGGGATGGACTGGGAGTGTGGGGTTAGTAGATGCAAACTATTGCTTTTGGAGAGGATAAGCAATGAGATACTGCTGTATAGCAGAGGGAACTATATCTAGTCCCTTGTGATGGAACATGATGAAGGATAATGTGAGAAAAAGAATGTATATATATGTATATATACACACACACACACACATATATATGTATGACTGGGTCACTTTGCTTTACAGTAGAAATTTACAGAATACTGTAAATAATTATAATGGAAAAAATTACACTCATAAAAAACATTTAAAAAACATAACCATAAATTATTAGAAGTAAAATATGAATCAGAATTGTAAGGAACTCAGTTTCTATGATCTTGGAGAAAGCAGGTCTAGGACCTGGGTAGGTTATTCCAGAGACCACGGTTTCTGTGCAAACCAGAAATGTAGAGCCACTTTCTCCTCAGAGTGCCCCATCCCCACTCCAAGTACCCACTGTTCTTGCCTTTTCTCTACTTCACTTCATCTCTTAGAATCTCGCTTCAGATCTTCATTCACACTGAGGTGTTGATGACTGGTTACTATCCAACACAGCCATTCCCATTAGAGTGTGAGGTACGTGGAAATTAATTTGTGACTAATAATAGAGTGCTGAAGTTTGAGACACTTTACTTTTTAATAAATTTAAGTGGACTCAATGTTCCCACTGAAATGAGTGCACCAGATCTTATTTGCATACTTTTTGTTTGTTTGTTTCTTTTTTAGGGCCGTACCAGCAGCGTAAGGTTCTTCCCGGGCTAGGGGTCCAATCGGAGCTATAGCTGTCTGCCTAACCACAGCCACTGCAACGCAGGATCTGAGCCTCGTCTGCAACCTACAACACAGCTCATGGCAATGCCAGATCCTTAACCCACTGACGGGGCCAGAGATTTAACCTGAAACCTCACGGTTCCTAGTCTGATTCGTTTCTTCTGCACCACGATGGGGACTCCTTTGCATACTTCTTTTGTGAGAGAGGAAAAGGTGAGTTGGTAATTGTCTGGAACCTCTTTGTCACAGTCCATCAGGATATAAAAACGATGTGTCGTTAATAGTCAAGGCCACTTCAGATTGCCAGTCAAGTGTGTTGAGTTTATATGGTTGCTTTCATTTTCTTTTTAACGTTGCTCAAGGATAAATTTTTAATAAGTTCACCAAATCTCTATTGCAAATGAGGAAGAATGCTGCTGGAAATTTATTTGTTACTAAAACTACAAAAATTATGATCACAATGAAAGACATAAAGCAATGACACAAATGAAATGTATCCCACTATTATTCACACTGGTACCCAATAAATATTTGTTGAATGAATGAGTAAATGGATATTTTAAACTTGTTAAAATTTGTGTTTATGTAGTTAATAAATGAAATACGGTTAGTTGATGCCTTTCTGAAACACTTACTTTTAATAAAATCTGTAGTGCAAAAACAATACTTTTAGAAAATCAAAATAGAGTTTAATTTTTTTTTAGTTACTTCTATATCTTTTTCATCATAAAAATATCAATTTTTAGGAGCAGAACAAGCCTTAATTGATGAAACGAGACATGGAAACAAGAGCAAGATAATATTTGAGGGTGTAAAGAAGTGGCAACTGGCCTCTAAATTTTGGATAGGATCCCTGGCTTCAGGAATATCTTATCTTACTATGTAAAATACTTCTATGAATACCTTATCTACTTTAGAAGTATTTTCAGTAGTCTTTGTCTTATTTCTTTGCCTATTCCCCTGAAGTTAGTTTGTTAAAACAAAACTAGTTCTCTGATAGGAGTACATCTTTGTCATCCAAAGTGAGGAAAAAGTGTGAGAAACAAAAATTCGAGAATTGGCACTCTTAAGCTAATGTCCCCAGTACTACACACACACACACACACACACACACACACACACACACACACACACACACACACACACACACACACACACACACACACACACACACACACCATGCAGAGCCTTAAACTAGAGGAAGGAGGCCCAAGAGTAAAACTGAAACAATAGACAACAGGTTGAACCCTTGAAACCTCACCTTATGGGCACCACCCCCTACTTGTCCACCTGCAGAGTCAGCCCTGCTGTGCTGCTCTGTATTTTACCTTCCACGTATCATTCCTGATTGCTGGAAGCCAGTGACCAAAGGTGCTGTTTTTACCATTTGAGTAGAATACAGACAATCCCCTTCTCCCCAGCCTGCCATCAAAGGAGAGGATGGATAATTGAGGTCTTCCTGGCTCACAGGGAACACCATGAATTCACCTCAGGGCCCCTTTCAGGGGGCTCATTGACTTGGGATTTCAGGTCCTGCTCCCCAAGCAGTTTTCCCAGCAACAAAAGGTTTTTCAGTCCTTTTAAATTCATCTAAGGGCACAAACTAGGCAGAGTAGTCAGGATACAAGCCATGTGAGCAGCAAATAACAAAGCACTAATTGCATTTAGTGGGCATAGGGTTTCAGTGACTTCATGTTGGCTAAATATAGGCGAACACTTGGTGTGTTGTGTGTGCCAGGGAGAACCATGATGCAATCATCCCCTCCCCTTGATGGAAGGAGGGGGACCAGAGTCAGAAGACAAGAATTATATTGCTTAATAAACGGGCACTTGTAATGGTTCCCAACTCCAATCACGCGCCAAGTTTGTGTACACACGCACGCACACATGCACGCACACACACACACACACACACACTACACGACAAAGCAAACATTACCACACAGCTTTAAAACAACATAAATCTCAGCTTCTAGTCATAGTTAAAAATAATTGTTTTTTTAAAAACTTGTTTCAATTATTTTTAACCTTAATTACATAAGAAATTTACATCCACCTTAGAAAATTTAGAAATAAAGAATAACTACTAATTTTTATTAACAGACACCAGGCATTCTCTGCTCTAGTGGCTTTATATCATCAACTGGTTTAATCCTAACAATAATGCTTGAGCTAGGTACAATCATTATCCTTGTTTTATAACTGAAAAAGGACAAAGGACAGGTTTGGTAACTAGCTGAAGGTCACCTAGTTAGAAAAGTGAAGACTGGGAGTTAAACTTAAGTTTGCTTAACTGTTATGTCTAGGATGGATAAACAACAAGGTCTTACCATATAGCACAGGAAACTATTCAATATCCTGTGATAAACCATAATGGAAAAGAATATGAAAAATAATATATATGTATAACTGAGTCACTTTTGCTGTGCAGCTGAAATTAACACAACATTGTAAATTAATTATATTGTCAATAAAATTTTTAAAAAAGGAAAATGCAACTTAAAAATAAAAACTCAAGTTTGCTTGACATCAAATATCATTCTCTTAAACTCTAGACCAGTACTGTTCAATAAAAACATGCTGTGAGTTGAGTTCCCACTGTGGAACAATGGGATCAGGGGCATCTTGGGAGTGCTGGGACGCAGGTTTGATCTCTGGCCTGGCCCAGTGGGTTGAGGATCTGGCATTGCTGCAATCGTGGCTTCAATCCCAACAGTGTCTTGGATATGATCCCTGGCCTGGGAATTCCATACGCCGTGGGGCAACCAAAAAAGAAAAAAAAATAGGAAAGAAATATACTGTGAGCCGCACATATACTTTAGAATTTTGTAGTAACCACATTAAAAGGAGAAACAAGTGAAATTAATTTTGATAATGTTTTATTTAATCACATATATCCAAAAATTATCATTTCAATGTTTAATCAATATAAAAATAATATAAAAAAAGATTTTTTTTTTTGCTGTACCCACAGCATATGGAAATTCGTGGGCCAGAGATTGAATCCAAGCTGCAGCTGCAACCTGCACCACAGCTACAGCAATGCCAGATCCTTAACCCACTGTGCGGGCTCTGGGATGGAACTGGCACCTCCGCAGTGACCTGAGCCACTGCAGTGGGATCCTTAACTCATGTGCCACAGAAAGAACTACACCAAGATCTTTCACATTGTTTTTTTCCTATTAAGTCTTAAAAACTCAGTTTATTGTACACTCACAGCAAGTTTCAATTAAGACTAACCACATTTCAAGTGTTATACAGGCACAAGTGTCTAGTGGCTACCATATTGGACATTTCCATCCTGGCACAAAGTTCCACTAGACAGTACGGCTCTAGATTATAGTGCTAATGAAAAAGAAAAAAAATCACCTATTTCAATGCATATCCTTATTGTCTGTACATATATATATATGTGTATATATATATATATATATATGTATACACACACACATACATAAGTATGTTTTCATAAAAATGAGGGTTATACTATAAATATATTTATTTATTTATTTATTTATTTATTTATCTTTTGAGGACCATACCGGGAGCATATAGAGGTTCCCAGGTTAGAGGTCCAATTGGAGCTGTAGACGCCAGCCTATGCCACAGCCACAGCAATGCAGTATCTGAGCCGTGTCTGCGATCAACACCACAGCTCACGGCAATGCCAGATCCCTGACCCACTGAGTGAGGCCAGGGATCGAAACTACAACCTCATGGATACTAGTTGGGTTCATTTCTGCTATGCCACAACAGAAACTCCCTGTAAGGCAGCTTTGATGTCCTGGAAAATAGCAGGAGACTTGGAGTCAGAGGATTCTGCCACTTACCTGTGTGACATTGAACAAGACATTCATTCCTTGACCCTCAGTTATCTCATGTGAGGGTTAAACAGGAATATGTAGTGAAAAGTGCCTCTTTTAGAGGCATGACTGGTTCTTCTAACAACAAGGTACATATGTGTACACACACACATACGCACATATGTACACTGTGTGTGTGTGTGTGTGCGTGTGTGTGTGTGTGTGTGTGTGTGTACTGTGTACTAAGCGATCAGACTACAGAGATTTCAGTCAATGGTCAAGCCAAAGGGTCTAGTTTTCCCCTCCTAACTCAGGCAGAGCTTTTGTTGGTCGTGATAACTGTGGTATTTTCCCCAATGTGAGCGGACTTTCTTTTTCTCCCTTTCTGCAGATGAATTTTAAGATGGTCTTTCCTAGGCCTGACAGAAATTGATGCAGGAGAAGGAGGTCTGATTGTAGGAACAATCTATCTCTCCTCCACCCTTATTCAACTTGTCTTCCTGCTCTAAGGGAAGAAAACTCCATAGCCCACCAAGGGAAGGAGCAGTGGACCCAGAACTACAAGAATCTTTGGGGACAACTTGAAGTTATGGCTCTTTGCTCCTTGCTCTCCCAAAGCCGAGAACACGTTTAATCTATGTGGACAGAAAACAATCATAATTCTCCATCTCTGTAGAGAGAGACAGCAGCACACACTCTCCAATCAATAAGGAGTCTATGAAAATCTGAATTTTCATTGGTCTGATGAAATGAGTTTGATGGGGTCTAGGACACACCACCCCCAAAATACAGTAAGATGCGTCTTTATATCTGAAGACAGATGGACACAGAAATCTGAGTGGACAGGCTCTGCCAAGTTTCCCATAGTTAACTACTTTTGTCCCCTCATATTTTTCTACAGCTTTCCAAATTTCATCAAACCTAGGCTAAAAATGCTCAGATTTCACCACTTCTTTGGGTCTTCTTTTCCTTATGAAGATACTTCTGTTATGTAAAACTTCTATTAAATGAATGTGTATGTCTTTATCTTGTTAATATATTTTTCATTTCAGAGTTCCAGCCAAGAAACTTAGAAGGGTAGAAGGAAAATATTTTTCTTTTCTCTCCTACAGGTTGTTAGAGCAATAAGCATTATAGGTTTTATACAGATACTTGAGTGACAAACTACCGAGATTTACATGGTATATTCCCAGCAAAATTATCAAAAAAAAAAAGACAAGCATATGCCTCTAGACAATGAGAAAACCCTGGATGATAACTTGGCATCACCAGGTGGAGGAAGAAAAAATATCCAGCACCCAACAAAATAAAATTCACAATGTCTAGGATCCAATCAAAGATATCCAGGCACACAAAGAAGGCAAAACACACAACTCATAAAGAGCAAAATAACCAATCAATTAAAACTGACCCAGTCTGACACAGATGTTAGAGCCAGCAGGTAAGGACATCTAAACAGCAAGTATAACTGTATTCCACATATTCAAAAAGTTAAGGGAAGAAATAGAAGCTATTAAAAGCTCCAAATCAAATTTCTAGGAAGGAAAATTATGTCATTTAAAATGGAAAATTAAATGGGAATTACAGCATATTACTAGACATTACAGAAGAAAATACTAGTGACCTTGAAGATACAGCAAAATTTTTTAAATATATTCTCAAAGAAGTATATAGAGAAAAATAATTAAAATAAATACATAAAAAGAAGATCAGGAGTTCCCTTCATGGCTCAGCAGTTAACGAACCCAACTAGGATCCATGAGGATGAGGGTTCAATCTCTGGCCTAGCTCAGTAGGTTAAGAATCCAGAGTGGCTGTGGGCTATTGTACAGGTCACAGAAGAGACTTGGATCTTGCGTTGTTGTGGCTGTGGCAGCAGCTGTAGCTCTGATTCAGCTCCTAGCCTGGGAACTTTCTTATGCCACAGGTGCTACCCTAAAAAAAAAAAAAAAAATCAGTGAGCTTTGGGACAACTTTGAGCAGTTTAATATACGTAAAATTGCAGTCCTGAAAATGGGGAGCACAAAAAACCTATTTGAAGGAATAATGGCTGAAAAATTTTCCAATTTGATGAAGACTGTAAGCTCATAGGTCCGAGAAACCCAATAAACTCCAAATACAAGAAATATGAAAGCTATACCTAGATCCTTTAAGGACTGAGTAAATATGTTCTTATTTACTCTACATATATAAAAATGGACATGAATTTAAAATAAAATAAAATAATCTATCCTCTACTAGCAGAGAAATCCTTAGAGGTTTCTGACTATCTTCATGGATAGTGTAGAGGAGTCAAGAAAATACAAAATTATTTCTGTCCTCAAATGGGTTTTATGCTACCTGGACACACTAATGCAGGAAACACTATTACTTAACTCCACAATATCCATTTTCTCTTCTTCCATTGCTGGCAGAATCCCAGTTGTGCCCAAATATCCACCTCTTTCCCACATGACCCCAGAAGGAAAGTCCCTAACCCTGATCCAGGAATAAATCTTGATTGATTTAACTCGGTCAGGAGGGCCTCATTCCCCTTGTCAGTAATTGACATGAAGATGGCTCTCTGACCCAGTTCTGACCAAGAGATGTGGGGAAAATGTACTGGAGGATTTCAGAGAAAGATTTTTTGCTTCCCAGAGAGACAAAAGGAAAAGACGAACTCTTGTTCCTCTGGACATTGATTGCCATGCCTGACACCTGGAACTTCTGTCCTCAATTTGTGACAAAGGAAGGGCCAGTCTGAAGTCAAAGCCAATATCGTGAAGGTGATAGAACAATGAAAAGAATCTGAGTCTTTGATGATATTGTTGAGCTGCTGAATTAACCAATCCTGAAGCTCCCATGCCAGTGAATTTTTTTTTTTATTTCTTTTTCTTTTTACAGCTACACCTTTGGCATATGGAAGTTCCCAGGCCAGGGGTTGAATCAGAGCTGCAGCTGTGACCTAAGCCATAGCTTGCAGCAACTCGGATCCTTAACCCACTAAGTGAGGCCAGGGATGGAACCCACATCCTCACAGAGACATCATTGGGTCCTTAACCTACTGAGCCACAACGGGAACTCTGAAATTTTATTTTGTATGAAGTAATACATTTCCTTATTGTTTAAACCAATTCGAATTCAGTTATATGTTCCTCACAGCCCAAAATATCCTACCAGTAATAACTAAATATGTACATTACTAGTTCTATCACCACGGGCAGATAACTGTCCTCTAGACCTCATTTTTCTACTACAAAAGTGAAGAATATGGACAAAATAAATTCTGTAATTACTTTTAGTCTTAACCAATCAATCTTAAATGTAGCTGATTATTCTAGGCAGTCAGTAGTAAGCATGTGTGTGCTTCAGAAAATAAGTGTCTATGACTCAGCAATTCATTGTCTAGGGATATAACCAAGAGAAATTAGTGTATATGTCCACCAAAAGACATACACAAGAATATGCATGAAAACTTTATTCATAATATCCAAAATCTGGAAACAACTCTGTATCAGTCAGAGTTCTCCAGAGAAACAAAACCAATACAACATAGAAGAAATTTATTTTAAGAAGCTAGCTCATGCAGTTGTGAAGGCTGACTTGTCTGAAATCTGCAGAGCAGGTCAGCAGTCAGGAGTTAACACTGTAGTCTTTAAGCAGAACTATTTCTCTGGGAAACCTCAGTTTTTGCTCTTCAGGCCTTCAAGTGATTGGGTAAGGCCTTTTTCACATCATGAGGGGCAATTTCCTTTACTTAAAGTCAACTGACTATAGATGTTACTACATGTACACGTTACCTTCATAGTAACACCTCGATTAGTATTTCATTAAATAACTGGGTACAACAGCCTAGCCAAGTTCATGCGTAAACTAACCATCACAAACTCAACATTCATCCACAGGAAAATGGATAAACTGAGGTATGTTCATACAAAGGAACACAACACGGTGATAAAAAGAATAAAACGCTATGGAAACACAGAAAGGATGCATATCATAGACAAACATCACAGGATGAAGAACCCAGATATAAAACTATACACTACATGATCCGTTTATATAAACTTTAAGAACAGGCAAACTACTAGGTGGTAAAGAAGTCTAATGGGAGTTATGGACTGGGAAAGGGCACAAGAGAATCTTCTCAGTGCTAGAAATGTTTGATATCTTGATCTGATGGCTACTCCATTTATACACAAAATTCATTGAACTGTACAGTAAATTTTTACTTTAACATTTTAAAAAAATTATCAAAAAAATGAATTACAGAAAAAGTGCTACAGGAATCTAGAGGTGGGATGGACCATTCTGATCTAAAATGACAAAAGGATGGAGTTCCCATGGTGGCTCAAAAGCAACAAACCTGCCAGTATCCACAAGGATGTGGGTTCGATCCCTGGCCTCACTCAGTGGGTTAAGGATCTGGCATTGCTGTGAGCTGTGGTATAGGTTGCAGACGTGGCTTGGATCCCACGTTGCTGTGGCTGTGGTGTAGGCCAGCAGCTGCAGCTCCAGTTCGACCCTTAGACTGGGAACTTCCATGTGCCATAAATGTGGTTCTAAAAGCAGAAAAACAATTAACCATTTTAAGGTGTATAATCCAATGGCATCTAGTACATTCCCAATGTTGTGTCACCACCACCTCTGTTTAATTCCAAAATATTTCAGTCCCCTAAGGAAAACCCATTAAGCAGTCGTTCCTTATTCCTTCCTTCTTCCAGACCCTGACAACTGTTAATTTACTTTTTGACTCCGTGAATTTACCCATTCTGAATATTTCATATAAATGAAATCATACAGATGTGATCTGCCACTTAGTTTTTTGCACTGATGTTCTTAGCCCTGTTTAACTGTCTGCTTCCTTGTGATTGGCAGAGGAAACTTTGCCACCCTTGGATAGGCTATGCCTCCTTCCTCCTCAACAGCCCATGAGTCCTTCTATTTTTTGCTCTCATCTCCGGGGGCTACTTCTTGTTAGGTTATCTGATCTTCAGAACTATGCGGATTCACGCTAGAGCCGTGCTGTCTGATACTAGCCACCCGCCACGCATAGCTCTTTAAATTATTAATTAAAATTAAATAACATCAAAAATTCAGTTCCTCGGTCACACTAGCAACATTTCAAACATCCAATAGGCACATATGGGTGACATCTGTATGGATCAATGCAGATAAAGCACATCTCTATTATCGTGGAAAGTTCTATTGAACAGAGCCACTCTGGAGGATACTGGATCCTGGATCCTGGCAAGAGATAAGAGAAAAAGGACTTCCTAGTGGTCTGTCAGGGAATGGGACCTCTAAAATTATTTGACCTTCTGCAGCGCCTAGGACTCCTCCTGTAGGGTCACCCTGTCTGTGTGAATGGCTCTCTCTCAAATTGTGCAGTGCACAGCCTGTACCTGATCATTCTCTCCCTCTGTCATCCCACCCTGCTTAGGCACCCGAATCCAAGAACAAAAGGGAAGAAGAAAAACACTCTTCCTACCTCATCTTTGCTGTTATTGTTTTTAAACTCTTCAGTTAAATATAACCCCCCCACCCCGAGCACAGTCCCCATGAATTTTTTTTAATGGGTGCATCCACAGCATATAGACGTTCCTGGGCCAGGGACTGAATCTGCAGCAATGCCAGATCCTTTAACCCCCACCCCCGCAGCAACCTAAGCCGCCGCAGTCAGATTCCTAACCCATTGCATCACAGCAGGAACTCCCCACATGAATTCTTTACCCCTGTTTTCAACAGGAAAACATCAAGTATGCAAATGTGTACACAGAAGACAAGATTTGCAGATAGAACAATTGATGGAAACATTCAGCCCGGGCTTTGTCACTGAGCCTGAAAGTACCAGTACCCCCAGGTCCCCCTGGCGGGGGGCCGGGGGAGGGGGGGTTCCTCTCCTTATCGACCTTGCTCTGCCCTTCAGTGAGAGCCTCAGGATAGAAAGAAGCAGTAAGTGTGGCACTGAGCTTTGGAATGTTCATTACAATGCTCATTCCACTACGAAAACAATTATCACTGAACAGGAAGTTACCTGTATGTGTCTGCCTTTCCCAGCAGAGTGTGAAAACTTGCTGCAACACTAGAACGTTAAAAGGCGCTTGACAATTTAGGGTAAAAAAACAAACAAACATAAACAAATATGTTAACAAAAGAGATCCATTTCAGGTAGGAGGTAGAAATGGCAGCTAGGGAAATAAAGGCAGCCAGAATGCTGCCTTCAGAGCAGTGCAGAGCAGGGGAGGCAGAGCCTGCTGCTAGGGCCCTGGTTGCTCTGTGTCCCGTTCCCTGTGTGACAGATCCCCTCTAACCTGGATGCAACTCCAGGGCAGGATGCGTGGGTTGGGAGAATATGTTTCAAATATACTTGCCTCAGGAGACCAAACAAAATGATAGCTAAACCTACATAGGGATGAGCTGTCTTGTGATGGAAACCATCACACCTTTTTGTTTTTTGGATTCTGATCCACAATAAAACTTTCCAGGAGAAAGCAATATTGACTTCTCACCATCTCCAGGTAAATAGAACTTAATGAATCTTGATGTCACCTCCTCTCGCTCCACTTCTTTCACGCAACTCTGCCCAATATCCCCAGGCATCTGCATTCACATTCAGCCCTTTCTAGCTGATTGATTAGACCATTTTCTTCCTGTCCTTTGAAACACCGATGGTAGCACTCAGCTGTCAATCTGGGGCCCGTGCTGTTATAATGGTAATGGTAATGGTTATGTCTAGTTTTGGCAGCTCTTGGGAAACTTGGCAGTTCCGGGTAGATTGTGTGCTTTGCTTAAGGCAGCCTCTGGCCACTGGCTAACAGGAATGGGAAGAAGCCTCTATGCTTGGACCCTCCAGCCAGAAGAGCAGCTACAGAAGTTGCAATGCACTGATTTCACACTCCCCTCCTTCCACAGAGAGATCCTTTTCACCTCATTACCTAGTAATTAACACCCTATCATACTGGAGGTACCAAGCACTGTGTCTTTTATCTGCTTTATCTCATTCGTTCATCTGGACAAATCTAAGACACCACCAATCCCCACTACACCAGTCCCCACTATCAACAAAAAAGTAAGCCTTGGAGAGGGTAATTAATGTACCCAAATCCACACAGATAATAGTCTGCTAAGTGTGAGTTAAAACTATCTGACGCCTGAACCCTTGCTCTTAACCTCTGTAGCATAGGGTTTATGCCATGCTGCTCCTCATGTTGGTTGAGTTCTCATTAGCATTAAAGAAAGGGAAAGGATGAAATATTTTGGAACTGGACAGAGGTGGAGGGTTGCACAACACTGTGAATGTACTAGATGCCCTTGGATTGTACATTTTATTTTATTTTATTTTGGTCTTTTTGTCTTTTTTTAGGGCTGCACTCGAGGCACATGGAGGTTCCCAGGCTAGGGGTCTAATCGAAACTGCAGCTGCCAGCCTACACCTCAGCAACGCAGGATCCGAGCCTTGTCTGCGACATCACAGCTCATGGCAATGCCAGATCCCTGACCCACTGAGCGAGGCCAGGAATTGAACCTCCGTCCTCCATAGATACTAGTTAGACTCATTTCCGCTGAGCCATGATGGGAATGCCTGGATTGTACATTTTAAAACTGAGATCCAGGTAGAAAGAAAAACCAGAGTGAAGGATACAGACTAGGAAAAAATCATTTGCTGAGATCGAGCAGGTCTGCTGGAAGTCTCTGCTATCTGTCCTGGCCCATTCTGCTGTCTGGAAGGGCAGAGGGAAGAAGGTGGTTGTTCCCTGTAGGATCTCGGATGATGATGCCATTGTGCAGCATCTTTACTGCCAGCTTTCAAGGTTGCCTTGGCCACCAGCACCACCAAAGGGACCACGAAAGAACTTTTTTTTAAAAAAAAATTCATTGAGGAGTTCCCTTCGTGGCTCAGTGGTTAACGAATCTGACTAAGAACCATGAGGTTGCGGGTTCGATCCCTGGCCTTGCTCAGTGAGTTAAGGATCCCATGTTGCCGTGAGCTGTGGTGTAGGCTGCAGACGCGGCTCGGATCCTGCGTTGCTGTGGCTGTGGCGTAGGCCAGCAGCTACAGCTCCTGTTAGACCCCTAGCCTGGGAACCTCCATATGTCGCGGGTGCGGTGCTACATAAAAAGGCAAAAAGACAAAAAAAAAATTCATTGAGTATCATGATATCAAATTTTAAAATCAAGACTGAACAGGAAAAAAGGAAAGAAAAAGAAAAGCCTAAATATCAAACTAAGAAAGATTGGTTAAATAAATTATGGTATGCCCATGCAATGAAATGTTTAGCAGCCATTTAAAACAATGATGTAGATTTTTGTTGACATGAAAAGATATTTAAGACATATTAATGAGTGAAAAAATAAGTTATAAAACAGTTTATAGATATATATTGACACAGCGACACATAGAGGGGGGAAAAAAGCCTGGGAAGATTTACATCGGATATTAAATGTTGGTTATTTCCAGGTTGAATCCTCATGGATAATTTTTATTTTGTTTTCTGTCTCTATTCTTAACTTGCATACAATGAGCAATCAAGGAGTAATCATAAAAGGTCTGTCTGAATGAGACTCCTGGGTGATTTTAAAAGCAGACAGCCTGACCCTGGGTTCCATCAGCCCCTCCCTACCTTGAGAATAATCTGAGAGGCCCAAAGGTGACCTGGAATGGGTGATAAGATCATGCCTGGTCACACATTGCTGATTGGAAGTTGCAGTGTGTTTAGGAGGGGGTTTTATATATATATGTGTATATATATATATATATATATATATATATATATATACACACATACATACATATATATAAAACAATGTATAGTTCTGATTGCAGACATTGCTAATTTTCCCCTTTCTGCCCTAGTTTTCAGAGTCAATGGCGGCACCATCAGGTGATTGTGCCTGGAAGCAGGAGAGGAAAGCTCTTCCAGGCAGCAGAGATGGTCCAGGTCAGCTCTGATGAGTTTCCCCCACCTGCCAGTTTTGCTTCTTCTCCTTCCCAGTTAAGTCTCAGCTCAATTAAGGGTGAGCCTGAGCTGGAAGCAGATCACTTTACTCACCATTATTTCATTGTCTGCATTTACCTCCTGCCCAAGAGGCCAGCTCACTTTTCCACTCTAAATTATTGATAAACAAAAGCTCAGAAAAATCCTCGATCTTCTCCTCCCAATTCCTCCAGGGTCTTATCTCCAGCATTTCAACTCTCTTCCTCTGTTGTCATCTTCCCCAGCTCTGAGTCTGTTTCTCAACTGCTTTTACGGCTGGAGTTCAAGGGAAGTAGGAAAGGAAATCAAGGGTGTCAGTTCCCAAAGGGCCACACCCTTAGGCTATTTAGCAAAGTGAGGCTCCTCTTTCTGGCCAGGACTGGAGTGACGTCTATGGTCACGCCAAACTGCTCCATCAAAAAACAGGACGGGGGGCTCTTCCTCACCCAGCTCTTTTCTCACACATGCAAACAAGTACCCCATACATGGACATATTTATATTATATCCACAGATGCCATGCTCACAGTCATGCATACACGCACACTCCATGTATACAACCTCAGGCGCATGTAGACGGAAACCAGTATGCACTCTCTTGGGCATCCAGACCTCTAAATACATACACACAGATAATACAAAGGCATTTACACAGGCTTTGGAAAGTACACAACTGCGTGCAAACACCCAGAGACACAACTGTGTGTTCTCACACATGCAGACACTGCATACACACTTAATCGCACAGCCATGAGCACACACACATCTACCACAGGCAAAAACAATGACCGACGCATCACCTATCTCTAGACAGAGACCACTACCACCCACCCTGACACTGGACTTGCTTTGTTCCGTAGGAAGTTTGTGTAGAAAGTTGGTTGCCCTTTGAAACGGGTTCAGCCCTCCTCTGCCCCCTGCTCCTCTGCCAGCTTTCTCCTCCCTGTCCCCTTGCAGTCCTGTTTTTTTTTTTTCATCCAGAGCTGTGCCTGGCCAAGGGGAATGCTAATCACCACGACAGAACGGTTTCCACCTGTTTACATCCCTGCTCACCTCCCCCCCTAATGCCATTTAGAGGCTGCTGCCAAGCAGCGGGAGGAGGCCTGCTGTGCGGCCGGGAGCGGGGGGAGGAATGAGCAAGCGGACAGTTGGAGTGTGAAAAGGACCCTCACTAAGTGACTCCCCGTTCCCACCGCCACACACAAGATGCACATAATTGCTTTTAGCACAGTGGGATGGATGGAGATACAAAAGGTCAAATCAAGGATTTGTCCCATAATATCTTTGCTAAGCAGCAGCGTCAGACGTTGGAAAAGCATATTCATGCATTGAGTCGCCAGAGTGTGGGGCAGGCTTTTTCAGAGGCGGCAGTGTGTTCCCTCTTTGAGGTGTGCCTGCCGTGGTGATTGGATTCACACGGAGCAAGTGACTTCTCAATGCTCAACAAAGCTCTGCCTATGAATTGGACTAAATAGACTACTTGGCAGGCAGCTGAGATAACTATGCTAAGTAAATTCATAGTTGTTCCCACTCTCCGTCTGCCCAAGGCTCCTGGAAAATGCAGGGTAGAGACCAAACTCCTGAGCGTGGCATTCAAGGCTCTCCACCAGCTGACCCAAATTAATCTTTCTAGGCACTCCCCTACATGAACATTGGGTGTCTACCCCCCACTGGGCCCTAAGGCATCAGGAGGCTGGCCGCGGGCCTTGCCCACAGAGTACTGTCCTCCTTCCCCATTCAAATCCTGTTACTCAGGCTTGACTCAGGTCCCAATTCCTCCAACCCTTTCCTTGTCCCCCTGCCTAGAAGTGACCGTGCCCTTCCTGGAAGGAGGAGGAGAGGAGGATAACAGAGAAAGAACACAAGTCTGGATCCTGGGATCCGATGACATGGTAAGCAGCTCACTGGGCCTGGGGTGTTGAGGTAGGAAAGGGCAGCAGGAGCAGAACGCAGCGTGCAGGCTGGTGCAGTCACCCGGGGGAGGGAGGCGGGTGACTTGAACCAGAGGGATGCAGTGGAGGTGGTGAGCAAAGGTTATATTTTGTTATATTTGGAAGGTAGATTTGAAAGGAATTGCCCAAGGACTGGTTGTTGGGTATATTAAACAGTTAAAGATGATTATTAGATTTTTGGCCCAAGCCTTAACTGATACGCATGTGGAAGAACACATTTTGATTGTAGAGTCTAATTTTGGATGAACATAAGGTGCCTATTAGATCTCTGAGTAGAGAGATCAAGACAGAAAAAATCCTGGAAGAAAATTTTTTTTTTTTGCCTTTTGTCCTTTTAGGGCCGCACCCGCAACATGTGGAGGTTCCCAGGCTAGGGGTCTAATAGGAGCTACAGCTGCTGCCCTATGCCTTGGCCACGCCAATGCGGGATCCGAGCCATGTCAGTAACCTACACCACAGCTCACGGCAACGCTGGATCCTTAACCCACTGAGCGAAGCCAGGGATCGAACCTGCAACCTCATGGTTCCTAATCAGATTCATTTTCACTGAGCCACGACAGGAACTCGCCCTGGGAGAAAATATTATAAGAAGTAAAGAAGGCTATGTTATGTCAGACACAGCCAAAAGGCCTAGTGAGAGGTGGGTTAAGAGCTGACCATTGTACTGAACTATGCGGAGGCCTTTTGTGACTTTGGCAACATGGTTTATGAAGTAGCGGAGGCAAAAGCCTGAACTGGAGTGGTTTCAAGAAGGACTAGTGAACTTCTGAGAAGTTTTGCAAATAAAGGGGAGCCAACCAATGAGGTGGAATAGTGGGATCAAAAAAGGACTTCTTCATGGGAAAAAGAATACTGTCTTCAAAATACATTTGCCTTCACCCTTTAGTGTCTCCTATTCCTCTCATCCAGAGACAGAGTTTATCAAAATAAAGTCCACTGTTTAGCTCTCAGCAATTGAAGGAACTCCCATCCCAGCTTTCTCTGGAAACCAGGATAATGCATTCTAATTTTAAGCCCAGTCCTGTGACTCTAGCCATATCAGATTTTCTCCTTCCCAACATCATGTCCAATTTATCATTCTTCCTTCCATATTTTTTCTTCTCAAACCAAGAAGGAAGCAGAATTTTTTTTTTCCAGCAGAGTCATATGTTCTCCAGCAAGTAGTACTGGCAATCATAGGGGTTTTCCTAGCAACTTAAAAAGATATAACAAATAATTTTAAAGTGTAATGTTCTTCTCCATAGGAAAAAAATCTCCGGCATATCAACTACAGAGATGTTAAGTGCATTTTCAGTTTTCAGAAAATATACTGTGTGTCAGGTACATAATTTCATTAGTCTATTGTGCGGAGTGAGCTGTTGTGAGGGGGTCTGTCATGTCTCCATTATTCCTAAACCCTATTGGAGTTTAATCACATTCAGGGCTATTTGCAACTATGGTTTCCCATTTCAAATCCAATTAGGCTAAAATTAAGCCTATAACTTATACCTTGGGATGTAAATATGCAACTTTTTCCATCAGCGTATTCTTACTGGTTAAGTTGCTTCTGTGCAATGCCAAAGAAAGCTAAAAGAAAGATATCTGACTTAGTGTGAAAACTTGAGAATCACTGACTTTGTAAGTTTTTTGAAGGTCATCTCCCGTAGTGAGATGAACGGGAGGGCCACTCATCTTTCATTGATGGGCCTTGTGGTTGGAATCCTGTCAATCCTGTATCAATGTCTGTGAAAATGTCAGCTGCCCGTCTCAAGGTGACAGGTCTTTTTGAGATGGCAATTTAGGGATGGCTCCTGGATCTCCGACTTCACAGAGAGCTGCCAGACAGATCTGCACAGGTTGTGAATGATGCCTTCTAGAGTTGTGCAGCTCTGCTACAGCTCTGCTTCAGAGAGCTCATGTGGTGGAAGAAAAGAAGGACAGAGTGCAAATCCTTGGAGTTTCTTCTCCAAGACTGGCCCTGCCTTTACTGCTTTGCTCCATTCCAGTGGAGAGGACTGAGGGCGCTCAACAGGCCACTGTCACCATCATGCTGTGCAAAAATAGCCTGCGTGTCATATCAACTGTGGGTTTGCAATCATCATGCAAAAGGAAACCACAATACAATAGTGGGCTGCTCTACTCCTATGTGCTCAGAAAAATGGCTCCTAGGTCCCCACACAGGAAGAACCAGAACCTCATGATAGCCAGAGAACCCGTGTCCTGTGTACCAGGAGCTGAACTGCCAGCTCCCACGGCATAAGGAAGACCACAACACCCAGGCATTCAGCAGCCCCTTTTCTCTCCTCCCTTCTCCTCCCCCATGGTCTCATTGGGCTTCTCCTATAATTCTGCCTTCTGTGCAGAATGCTGCCTCCAGCAGGGAGAGCACTCCATTCCCTGAGGTCCCTTAAGAGGTTTGGGTCTCTCTGAGGGAAGCATCTACAAGGTCAGAGCCTTTCTCATGTTCATTATATCCTACCAAAGACCCTTATTATAGACTGGATGTGTGTGTGTGTGTGTTTGTGTGTGTGTGTGTGTGTGTGTGAGTGTGTGTGTCCCAAATTCATATGTTGAAAACCCAAGCCTTAATATGATAGTATTTGGAAATGGGGGCAATGGGAGCTTTTGGGAGGTAACTGGGGTTAGATGAGATCATGAGGGTGAGCGCATGATGGAATTAATGTCCTTCTAAAAAGAGAAGGAGACACCAGATCCATCTTTCTCTCCCTGCCGTATGAGGATTCAGGGAGAAGGCAGCTGTTTGTAAACCAGGAAGCAGGCCCTTTCCAGGAACCCGACCATGTGGGAGCCCCGACCTTAGGCTTCGGGCTCCAGAACTGTGAGAAATAAGTGTTGTGGTTTAAGCCATCCAGCCTACTGAGTTATAGGAGCCCAAGTTAACGCTTTTCCAAGAGGATTGAGGGGAAAGAAAAATCCCATTCTAATCTGGAAAGTTCTTTCTTCTTTTCACCTAATTACGACTTCTAGCAGGTTTAGGTCCTAAATTTGCCCTAAGAAATAATACATATGCTAGTTCTCGCTGTGGTGCAGTGATAACAAACCTGATTAGTATCCATGAGGATGCAGGTTCAATCCCTGGCCTCACTCAGTGAGTTAAGGAGCCGTGAGCTGTGGTGTAGGTTGCAGACTCGACTTGGATCTATGTTGCTGTGGCTGTGGTGTAGACCAGCACCTGCAGCTCCAATTCGACCCCTAGCCTGGGAACCGCCACATGCCACGGGCGTGGCGCTAAAAATAAAACAAAACAAATGTGATGATCCTTGCTTCCCTACCTTCAGCCCTCAACTAGTGAAGCTCATTGTCATGGTTCTCTTTAGTATTTTCTTCTGCAAGTTGAATTCCCCTAGTTCCCCCTCTGTATGGCCTGGTTTCCAGATGCTTTACCACCACAGTTAGCCTATCCCTCATCTCCCATGTTGACGTGTCTTACAGAACCCAGGGCTCAGAACTGACCACTCGCCCAGACGTGGTTTCATGGGAACAAACTCCACCTATTTTCGTGTGCATCTATTTTCATGTTAGAATTTTACTTGACATAAAGTAGTTAGGGGGATAATACAGTGCTTCAAGGACTGGATTTTAAAAAAGACTAAAATGGTACATAGGCAGGAAAAAAAAAAAAGACCGGAATTGAGTTATTAGTCTATGAGATGTGTTTTTTAATGACCCACGTGGCTTTGATACCTGTCTCTGGTAATATCTATTAGAAGGTTTGATCAGCCTTATGTGACCTTTGGCAGATCCTTTCCCCCTTTGGGTCTCAACAACCTCATCAGGAAAATGGGGGTGTTAATTTGATGATATCTAAGCTTTTCATGATTGTTCTTTTCTTAGGGGCCCAGTGTTACCCAAGGCTGAAGTGCAATCTCCCAGCTCTGCAACCTACAGACACACGGTCATGGTTGGAGCTGCAGGACCAAGTTCTCCTCCATCTCCACCTGGAGCCAGGAATGTGGTGAGACAGTGGGGTGGGTGGAGGGAGGCTAACCCTCAGAGTCCAGGACCAAGGTCCAGTCTTAGGTCCACATCTGAGCCAGGCTAAGCTGGAAATTAGGAGCAGAGGAAAAAGTCTTTTCTCCACTTCCCTCTTGCATGTCTGTGCAAAAGCAGGAGAAACTCTTTATGGATGATGGTCTCCCTTCTAACGTGACTCCTACTGGGGTGTCTCTCTCTTCTCCCCAGTGGTATCTACTCACAGTGTCATTTCTGAGAGGAGAGAGAGTGTCTCTAGCAGCGTAAAGAAGGGGGCCTGACCGTGCTGCAGAGATGGCCACGTGCCCAGGAGAGCTGAGTCTGTTTCTAGCTTCCTCCAGCCACCCTAGCCCCTCCACCCCAATGTGACCCAGAATCTCTGCTTTATAACCCTCCCTCAGCCATTCCTCACAAGCCCAGACCCCACTACTTAAAGATGACTCTGGAAGGAGACAGCACTGCCTTGTCTTTCACAGCTTCCCTTCCGTGGTCTCTGACCCTGGGCTGTTCTGTTTTCACTGAGCTGATCCTTGCTTCAGAGCCTGGGTGTCTCTCTCTGACGCTTCCTCAGCCAGCCCTGTGCCCTCCCTCCTGCCCTCCCATGTCCTCAGCCCTCAGGTTATGGAACCATTATGAAATCTTCTCTGGTCTAATCTAATCTCCAACAAACCGGCTCCCTTGCTGCTTTTTCTCTCTGACACACCTGATCTATCCTGATGTGTTGACATCTGGGCCGCTGAGGCCGTGCTGACCTCTTTAGGGAGCTCGGCTTTTGCGACGCTTGGGAACCTCCTCCCCTGAGGACAGCATCAGCCTATCCTGCATCACAGTTGAGCCCATTTCTTCTAAAAAGGACCTAGAAAGCTGTGAACTCTCCTATTTCAGGATGTCTTTCAGCTCTCCTGCCTGCCAGGTAAGAGCCAGGGGCCAGAAGCAGGGTAGAAACCTCAACTGCCTGATGTGATCTGACATCAGTTAGATGACAGTCCTTTAGACACTGGACAAGGTGACAAAAGGGGCAAAACATGATGTATTATATCATGTTTGCTACATTATGACCATATATTATATTATATCATACTGTTTTGTATTAGTCACCTTGGGCTGCCTAACGAAATAGCCCAGACTGGGTGGCTTATATAACAGGCACTTATTCGCCCACAGCTCTGGAGGCACAAAGTCCCAGGTCAAGGTGTTGGCATGCTAGGTTTCGTCTGAGGCCTCTCTCCTCGGTTTGCAGACAGCCAGCTGCCCTCTGCTTCACTCGGTGCACACACCCTGGTATCTCTCTGTGTGTCCAAATCTCCTCTTCTAAAGACACTAGTCAGAGTGGATAGGGCCCCACCTGAACAGTTTCATTTTACTGTAATCCCTCTTTAAAGGCCTTGTCTCCCAATACAGCCGCACTCTGAGGTTCTGGGGACTAGGCCCTCAGCATACTATTTCAGGGGCGGGGGCACAATTCAGCCCACCACAATATTGTTCCCCAATCCCACCATCCAGCTTGCACTGCGGTCACAGCCAAAAGAACTGTCTCATACTGCAGCATGGGAGATTTCAGTAAGATGTAAGAAAGCTTTAGGCATATCCTAAGTTCAGGTCCTGGGGTGGAATCTCAGCTAAGGGTGAGGAAGAAGGAGAAAAAATTGAAGGCAGACACTCTAGAGAATACGATATATTTCCTTTCACTTAGGACCCTTTCTAGAATTAGGAGGTTAAACTAAATGATTTTCCAGTTTCAACATTAATTCACTTGATCAACCATTTCTTTAGCAAACATTCATAGAGCCTTCACCGTGTTCCAGAACAGGGAAACCAGAAGTAAATTAGTGAAGGTTCTTGCCCTAAAGGAGGACTTATAATGATGTCTAAACTCTGGGTTTAGGCTTTAGGTTAGATGGGAGAAGGGTTGTAGCAAAAAAAGAAGGAGTGTTAAGAACACTATGAGTCTGCTCTCCAAGTCCATGAGTTTCTTTTTTGTAGAAAGGTTTATTTGTGCCGAATATTAGATTCCAGATATAAGTGATATCATATTGTATTAGTCTCTCTCTTTCTGACTTACTTAACTTAGTATGAGAATCTCATCCACGTTGCTGCAAATGGCATTATTTTATTCTTTTTATGACTGAGTAGTATTCCATTGTGTGTGTGTGTGTGTGTGTGTGTATATATATATACCACATCTTCTTAATCCATTCATCTTTGTATATATGTATGTGTGACTGGTCACTTCGCTGTACAGTAGAAAATTGACAGAACGCTATAAACCAACTACAATGGAAAAAATGAAAATCAGTAAAAAAATAAAATCAGTAAAAAAAAAAGAATGCTATGAGGCAAGTGAGGAAGATTAAGAAGCAAAAACTTCTGAATTAATGTTGAAACTGGAAAATCATTTAGTTTAACCTCCTAATTCTAGAAAGGGTCCTAAGTGAAAGGAAATATATCATATTCTCCAGAGTGTCTGCCTTCAATTTTTTCTCCTTCTTCCTCACCCTTAGCTGAGATTCCACCCCAGGACCTGAACTTAGGATATGCCCAAAGCTTTCTTACATCTTATAAAAGAAATACATAAACAAATGGGACCTAATCAAACTTGTAGGCTTTAACGCAGCAAAGGAAACCATTAACAAAACAAAAGGACAACCTATGGACTGGGGGAAAACATTTGCAAATGATACAACCAACAAGGGATTGATTTCCAAAATATACAAATAGCTCATTAACAACAAAAAAAAAACCCAAACACCCCAATAAAAGAAAATGGTCAGAAGACCCAAATAGACATTTCTCTAGAGATGACATACAGTTGGCCAAAAGGCACATGAAAAGATGATCAACATCATTAATTATCAGAGAAATGCAAATCAAAATTAGTGAGGTATCACCTCACACCAGTCATAATGGCCATCATCAAAAGTCTACAACACCTATAATTGAAATAAAATTCATTGTTATTAAAAAAAAAAAAAAGGCTACAAATGGGAGTTCCCTGGTGGTCTAGTGGTTAGGATTCAGTGCTTTCTCCTCTGTGGTCCGAATTCAATTCAGGTCTAGGAACTGAAATCCCATGTCAAGCCACTGCATGCTGTAGCCAAAAAAAGGAGTCTACAAATAATAAAGAGGGAATACTCCTACACTGTAAGTCAGAACACAAAT
>PVHT021183519.1:2204252-2220854 GCA_004024745.2 Catagonus wagneri | reverse complement strand
GACAGAGGAGTGGATAGGGAAGATATGGTACATACACACAATGGAATGTTACTTAGCCATTAAAAGGAACGAATTACCAACATTTATAGCAACATGGATGGACTTAGAAATTATCATGCAAAGTGAAACCAGTCAGACAATTAGACAGCAACACCCAATGCTACCGCTTACATGTGGAAACTAAAAAGACACAATGAACCTCTTTGCAGAACAGACAATGACTCAGAGACTTTGGAAAACCTTGGTTTTTCGAATAAGACAATCTGGGGGGGTGGGGGGATGCACTGTGGGTTTGGGATACAAAATCTGTAAAATTGACTTGTGATGATTTTTGTACACCTATAATTGAAATAAAATCCATTAAGAAAAAAAATAGTACAAATGAACTTATTTACAAAACAAAAACAGATTCACAGACATAGAAGGCAAACTTATGGTTACCAAAGGGGAAGGGAGGGTGGGGAATAAATTGGGAGTAAGGGATTAACTGATGTGCACTGCCATATATAAAACAGACAACAAGGATTTACTGTATAGCACAGGGAACTATGTTCAATTTCTTGTAATAAACTATAATGGGAAACAAATTGAAAAAAAAAAAGATATGTGTGTGTGTGTGTGTGTGTGTGTGCGCGCGTGTGTGTAAGGAGTTGCCTGGTGACTCTGTGGGTTAAGGATCTGGCTTTGTCACTGCTGTGGCACGCATTCAATCCCTGTCCCAGGAACTTACATATGCTCTGAGTACACCCAGAACAAAAGCAAAAAACAAAAACCGAACTACAATGCTGTATACCTGAAACTAACACAATATTGTAAATCAACTACACTTCAGTAAAAACAAATAAATGTCATGGGCATGTGACATACAACATAGGGAACGCGGTCAATAATACTGCAATAACTTTCTATGGTGACAGATGATAACTAGACTTACCTATCAAATTAAAATTTAAAAAAATACTATAAATCTTCAGTGTTCTTGAAACCACAGACCTCAGTCCACGGTCAGCATAGGCTTGTGCATTTCCTCCTTGGCCCTCAGCAGTGTTTACACTCAGAGCAGGAGCTTCTGTTTGACAGACGCTTGCCTAAAGCATAACCTCAGGTCTGGGAGTTCTGAAAAAACTTGCACCATGAGCCAGTCCAGGGGAAGCTGGAGACATTTCTAAGTCCCACATCTGGGACAAACAGGTAGGAGGAAAACATAGTTGGCACTTCAGTAGTGTCATATGGCCACCAACCATGAGATCTGGGATCCAGTGGAGCCCAACACTGATCCCATTGCAACGGCAGGCAGGTGCTCCCAAAATGGACACCTCTTCCTCTCACCTTGAACCCCAAGGCTTGTTCACAGCCTCTCCGGGGAGCTCACTGCGCGCCTCTGGGATTGGCCCCTGAGTGCGTGGCTGCTGAAAGCTGAGGCTAGGGGCTAGTACCAGATACTTCCATCTAGAAGGTAAGCCTGCCATCTAGTGTCCAAGTACGGGCAGCGCAGAGGCAAACGTGCTTTCCTAACATTGTGGGCTACACTCAGCCTGCAGCATATTCTTTGGCCCTCCTCCATGAGGGCAAATCACTCTGCTTTCCGAGTGGGATGTGATTTTTTAGAAACAGCTAAAAGCCATACGAAGCCAAACGGTTATTGGTGAAGGGCAGATAATTATTTTTAAGAATATATATATATATATTAGTGTGTTAAGGTGATTAAGTCTCATTTTTTAAACCAAACAATGCATACCACAGAATCCTACTAAGGCACTCTTTTTTCAATCGCCACACCCACAGAATATGGAAGTTCCTGAATTTGAGCTGCAGATGTGACCTACGCAGCAGATGTGGCAATGTCAGAGCCTTTAACTCACCAGGCAAGGGATTGAACCAGTGCCTCTGCAGTGACCTGAACCACTATAGTTGGATTCTTAATCCACTGTGCCACAGCGGGAACTCCCTAAGGTACATTTTTAGGTAGAATTTAAAATACATCTCTCCTTCCACCCAGAAATGAGTGTTGGTGCCATTTTTCCAGCAGGTTCATCTTTTAATAGAAAAGAATGTTCTGTTTGATATATTCAGCTGCTGAGTAGGGATCTGTCTATACACCTGATGGATCCCAGGCTCCCCTCACATCCTAGTTCCTCAGAGCTGCATATGAAACCCAGAATTAGGCGCTGCCTGGGGGACCATTCATCCTGAGGCTTCCTTCAGAAGACTTCCCATGGGGACAAGAGGCAGGAGATCAGCTCTGTTCCTATTTCTCAAAGAAGGTGTGGAGTCCAGCATCCAAACCAGGGGAGGAAAGGGGCCTAGAGTCCACCTGAGGACACAGAGGGAAGGCCAAAAAGTTGAAGCATCAGAGACTCAGACATTTGGTCCCTGGGGCCAGTGGATAAATGGCAGATGCTTCCTTGAAGAGCAAGAGAGCCAGAGACCCAGACTGAGCCTGACTCGGGTAGAAGATGCTAATGACAGCCCTCCCCCATAGCAGCAAAGCCAGTCCCCAGTGGTCAGGCCTCAAGTTTGGGGAGGCCTTGAGCTCCCTGAGCCCTAGGAAAATATCCCCCACAACTCCTTGAGCCCCTTTTCCCTGTAGCACAAGTTGGACCCATCTCCTAGGATATTTGCTGACTTCAACATTATCTGAGTGCATAGGGTCACTTTAGTTGGAACGAGCCTGAAATTCAGGCCTGACCACCAGGTAGTCAGGAGAGTTAATTGATTTTTTTATTTTATTATTTTATCTTTTATTTTTTTGTCTTTTTGCCTTTTAGGGATGCACCGGGAGCATATAGAGGTTCCCAGGCTAGCGGGAACCCAGATCCAAGCCACTTACGAGACTTACATCTCAGCTCACAGCAACACCGGATCCTTTACCCATGAAGCAAGGCCAGGGATGGAATCTTCCTCACGGATACTAGTGGTAGGAAAGGGAACTCCACCTTCTGCTCAATTTTGCCATGAACTTAAAACTGCTCTAAAATATAAAGTCTTGTTTCTGTTTGTTCATTGTTTATCTTCTTAGGGCCGCACCTGCAGCATATGGAAGTTTCCAGACTAGGAGTCAAATCAGAGCTGCCAGCCTTCATCAGAGCCATGGCATTGTAGGATCCAAGTCGTGACTGTGACCTACACAGCAGTTTGTGGCAGTGCCAGAAACTTTGACCCATGGAGCAAGTCCAAGGATCAAATCCACATCCTCCTGGATACTAGTTGGGTTCTTAACATACTGAGCCACATCAGGAACTCCAAAGTCTGTTTTTTGTTTTTTTTTTTAAGAAGACAATTGAAATGATCTTTAAAAAAAAAATCTACAGTCTCCTGGAGTTCCCGTTGTGGCTCAGTGGTTAACAAATCCAACTAGGAACCATGAGATTGAGGGTTCAATCCCTGGCCTTGCTCAGTGGGTTAGGAATGCGGCGTTGCCATGAGCTGTGGTGTAGGTTGCAGACGCAGCTCGGATCCCGCGTTGCTGTGGCTGTGGTGAAGGCCGGCAGCTACAGCTCCTGTTAGACCCCTAGCCTGGGAACCTCCATATGCCGCGGGTACGGCCCTAGATAAGGCAAAAAGACAAAAAAAAAAAAAAAAATTCTACAGTCTCCAAAATGGACAGAAGACTTTCATGTGAGAAGACTCTAAAATGCGATTTCTTGTCAGTGCTGGGGACTGGCTACTAATTTAGCCAAAATAGCCAGCATCTCCCACAGAAAAACATATGAAGATTCCTTCAGGGCACATTAACAAGCCAGAACAGAGAACATGTGAACGTGCGTGATACCCACCCACAAGGCACAGACTACACACATGTACACCGGGACTAGCACAAAGGCTGGCATGGCCACCAGGACGTGTGCAAATGTCCAAATACTCACAGGGCATGAAAACACACCGTTTCCCAGACAGTGCTGAAATATATATCCAACTAAAAACAAATTTAGTAGCACTGACTATTAATGCAATGGCTGTACAGAGGGAAAAAAAGCTTTGGAAATGAAAACAAAGCTCTCAAACATCCATCCTGGTACTTCTAGGAGATCTATTATCTTGAGGGCAAATTGAAAATTGTGTCCCTAAAAAATATTGAAAGAAAAAAAGAGACATTTGACTTTCTCGTGCTTCATTCTTCTCACACCACACACTTCCTCTAGGAAATCCAACCCAAAGCCTTTACTCAGTATCTGTGTACTAATCGCTCCCCGTATTCCCTGTCTCTCTCCTAAGCTGCCGACCTGTATTTCCAACTACTCACTGAACATTTCCTCACAGTAATAAAGGGACAGGCTAAGTGTATTTTCCTCTCACATAACAATTCAGAGGTAGATGGCCCAGGGCAAGGCAGATGGCTCTGCCATGCTCAACATGTGCTTTTCATCTCTGAGCCCCAGGTGGCTATTTCAGTGTTGGTGTAAGGGAGAAAAGAGTCGAGAGAGGTCATGCCTAATCCTTCTATGAGCAAGACACATGTCACCACTTCTCATGACCCATTGGTCAGAGGGTGGTTACCTGGCCGCTTTCTGCAAGGGAAGCTGGGAAGTCAAGTCGTTGGCCGAGGGCCATGTGCCAGTTACCACTATTCTTATAGAAGAGCAGAAAGGCAGACTCAAAGATTTCAAAACCAAACTTACGTTGACCAAAGGGGAAAGGGAGGGAGGGAAGGATAAACTAGGGGTCAGGATTGACATCTACACACTACTATATATAAAATAGATGGGTACCAGGAGTTCTCGTCGCGGCGCAGCAGAAACAAATCTGACCAGTAACCATGAGGTTGCAGGTTCCATCCTTGGCCTCCCTCAGTAGGTTAAGGATCCAGCATTGCCGTGAGCTATGGTATAGCTCGCAGATGCGGCTCGGATCCTGCATTGCTGTGGCTGAGGTGTAGGCCAGCAGCTGTAGCTCTAATTTGACACCTAGCCTGGGAACCTCCATATGCCACGGGTGCAGACCTAAAAAGAAAAAAACAAACAAACAAAAAAACAGATGGGTACCAAGGACCTACTTTAAGACACAGGGAAATTTATTCAGTACTGTTTTCCTGTACAGGAAAAGAATCTGAAAAGGAATGGATATACTTATATGTATAACAGGTGTACTTTGCTGTAGCCCTGAAATTAACACAACTTTGTAAGTCAACTATATTCCAATAAAATTTAAAAAATAAAAATAAATTTAAAAAATTGAAGAAAAAAGAGCAGGAAGGTATTGGGCGACAATGAGAAGTCAGATATATCCCTTGGATACCTCAAACTCAATATAAACGGAAGTAAACTCATCGTCTTCTTGGCCCCCTTGCACATCTGTGCCTCCTCTTCCAATTCCCAGCTTGACAAATGACCTAACATTTATCCAGTCACTAAGAAGACTTGGCAGATTAAATACCAGATCCCCAGCTAAATCTGAATCTGAGTGAAACAAGGAATGATTTTTTTTGGTATCAGTATGTCCCGAAATATTGAATGTATTTTTATTTGCTAAATCTGGCAGCTCTGAACCCAAGCCAGAAAACTTGAAACCATCCTGAATTCCTCCCCCCTTTCCCATTTTCAATTGTCTTCCAAATACGTTGATTCTTTTCTATAATAGTTCTCAATCTGTCCCCTCCCCTCCATCTCCATGGCACCTTCCCTGGTGTGGGCCATCACCCTCTCTCTCAGAGACTCTCGTGATTGCTTCCCTCAAGGCCTTCCTATTTCAAGCCTCGCCTCTTCTAATTCATGCTATGCACAGCAGGTAAACTGGTCTTTCTACACCACAGCTCACGATCCTTAACCCACAGAGCAAGGCCAGGGATCGAACTTGCAACCTCATGGATACTAACTGGGTACATTAACCACTGAGCCACAATGGGAACTTCTAAACTGGTCTTTCTAAAAGCTAAACCTGACCAAATCACTCCCCTGCTTAAAATTCTTCCATTCCATTGCTCCCCATGGCCTTTAGGATAAACTTACTAGCCAGGCTGAGAAAAGTCCTGATCCTTTGGCTCCTCTCTCTCCCGCTCTAGTCCCATTTCTCTCAGCATCTAACCCATCATGAGACCGTGAGTGATGATACAACCACATCAAACCTCTGCAAGCCCTATAAGCGTACCATTCTGTTCCTTTTGATCAAGTGTCTCCTCTATACAGCTTCTCATTCCTCTACCATCTTTACACACCCTAGTCTCCTTTGCCTGGCTAAATCTTACTCGTTCTGAAAAACCCAGCTTAAATGTCACTTTCTCCAAGAAGCCTTCCTAACATTGTTTTAAACATATATTTTTGCTCCCACACTGTAGTTTGCCCTTGACACACTGTATTGTAATAGCTGACTTATCTGCATGTTTCCCCAGCTATGTTTTAAGATCCTGCAGGGCAAAGAAGAGTCCTTTATTTTGATACATACAGCAACAGATACAGTAATCAGCACTAGCAAACATTATTGGCCAAATGATGGTTCTTTGGCTTATAATGTTCCTGCTCCTATCCCTGGCTGGTCCAGCAGGTGTCAGCTGGACTCTCTCCTCCCTCTCCAGATGTGAACTTTTCTGCTCTGGTCCTAAGCCTGTTATATCTTTATCCTCCCTGAAACTTGGGGATTTGATTCCCATGGTTCATCTGTGATGAAAAAGCTTCCTGTCCACTCCGTTACGCTCCTACCTAGCAGATGCTGGAATAAAGAAATGACACCTTAGCAAACGAGGCCTCAGCCAGTTCCCCTCCCAAGCTGAGTTTCAGATCATGATTCCAGCTGACATTGGGCAGCTGTTAGATGAGAGTTTTTCTCCTGCCCTCCCAATCCCCATAATTTGCCCCCAGCCATCCCTCATCCCTGGGGAAATCCCTTCTCTCTCTCTCTCTCCTTTTTTTTTTTTTTTTTGGCCACATCAGTGTTTAGCAGGAGCAGGCAGCCATGCCTTGTTTGAGCTGTGATCTAACACTAGCTGACAGGTGGGTTTCCGGGGTGTCTCTGGGGCCATGGCCTGTTTAGTGGATTAACCACTCTAAACTCAATTACAGGAGACTTTCACGCTCCACAGGCAATTCCAGTCCTTTTTTGATAAAAACTCTGGTGAGTAAATAAGTCATGATGATGATAGGGGCCTGCCATTTAATATTCATTGAAGTACACATGTTTGGAAATTGGAAGCAGAGTTTAATCCATTTTCATATTTATATCAACATGCAGCTTTAGAAAGGATCCCTCCTTTTTTCCAGCAAACTTGACAATTTCTCATTTGGAAGGATAAAGGTAAACTGGACATAAATTTTATGCTTTTAATTAGAAATATCTGAAGTTATAATTAGGAAAGTGTGAGCTTCAGATCCGCTCGTTTTCAACTCAGAACCAATTCTCACTTTTCATTTGAACTCCTGGGAGAGGCAGGTAACAGATAAATCAAAGTTATTGCCGTTTCCAGCAGCTAGATTTGTGGATTTAACTTTGCTCCGGGGAGTTCAGTGATTACAGCCACCCAAGTAATGCAAAGGCCCCCTTTTTTCAGTAAAGGTAAGAGTCTCAAAATCACACAGTTCCTGCCACCATTACAAGTTCCAGGACTGTTCATTGAGGGAGAACTGAAACCTGGGGAGAAAGAGTTAACACAGCAGAGGGTGTGGGGCACTGTGGCATCAACCCCTCTCATTCCCACTTCTTTTTTTTTTGTTTTTAATGTCGATGAATGTTTAAGTATGGTACTGTGGTTGAAGGCATCTCTTTTAATAATGCAACACACAGCTTCCTGAGGGGACAGCAGTTGATTTGGAAACTGAATATGGTGCACTCTAAATTCTCCTCCCTGAGGAAGGCTGACTAACTGATAAGTGCCATGAGCTAGCATGGGGACTCATTCTGTCAAATCAACTTGCTGGAAAGGCCCCATGCGGAATCTTCTCCAGTCTCTGGGAGCTAATGTGAGCAGACACTTGTGACATTAGACAGTACAACAGGCCTGGCATAAAGGAAAAGTTCACCGTCTGCCGACAAGGTGGTCTTTAGATGACAAGCATAAAGAAATCAGTGCAAATTTGTTAATGTAACAACTTGGAAAAGTATGCTTAAAAAAAAAAAAGCCTATGGGGAGAGAGGAGCTAAAGAAAAAGAAGGCAAGAGCGGTACTTGGAAGCTTTCATTGGGCTTTCGTACCTTTGGGGCTGCTGCCTTTTCTCCTGGTCCTTCTTCTAAGTTGGGGTATCTTTAGCTAAGTGAGAGAGTTCCAAACTTTGTCATTCCGGAAGCCATTGCTTCACCTAAAATTGAATGATTCAAAAGAAAAGTAAGGAAAGGAAAAGAAAAGAAAAGAAAAGAAAAGAAGAGAGAATTCCTCTGCCTTTGCCTTACTGCCTTATAGCTTTCCTACTAGAGACAGGTGATCCGTCTGATCCTGGAGAATTACTCCTGGAAGAAAACTGAAGTGATTACTACCTGGAAAGAGACATGGTGGTAAGAGGATATTACCTCTGTGTTTGACACAAATTATAAGTAGGTGCCCAAAACTGGATCAAGTATTTTAAGAATAAAACAGTATTATAGGGGGAGAAACGGTAGTTATCAATATCAATTGTGTTGAGTGTCTGATTCAGAGACGTGGTTCTGCCAGGTCTCGTTGGTTGGTTCAACTAAATTGAAATGGAAATTTGAATAGCATACTTACTCCATATTTAAACTAGAGAAAACATGACATGCCACATCAGGGCTCTCGTGGCAGCTGCAAAAGCACGGGTTCTAGAGAAAGACACCCTGAGTTCAGATCCTGGCCACTTAATAGTCTGTGATCTTGGTAAAACTGTTTAAGAAAAACATTTATCCCATGAGGTTATTCTAAAAACACCTGTATCATAAGGGTATTATAGCATGAGTTAATGCTTGTGAAGTTCTGAGATCAGTGTCTGGGAAATACCAAGTGCTCTATAAATTTGGCCATGGTTATTACTTAAATGAACATAAATTGATTCCCTTAGATTCCCTTTTTTTTTGAGGGGGGGGAGGTTGCACCTACAGCACTTGGAAGTTCCCGGGCTAGAGACTGAATCAGAGCTGCAGCTGCAGGCCAGGCCACAGCCACAGCAACATGGGTTTCCAGCCACATCTGCGACCTATACCACAGCTTGCAGCAATGCCAGATCCTTAACCCACAGCTTGCTCAGTGGGTTAAGGATCCGGCGTTGCCGTGAGCTGTGGTGTAGGTCGAAGATGCAGTTTGGATCAGGCATTGCTGTGGCTTAGGTGGCAGCTGTATCTCCAATTTGGCCCCTAGCCTGGGAACTTCTATAAGCCCTAAGGTGTGGCTCTAAAAAAAGGCAAAAATAAATAAAACAAAATTTAAAAAGCCCAACATTTTGTAAAGTGGGACTGGTAGGAAGAAAAATTGTATGCAGTTACAACACACACACTGGAGCTGGACAGACAGACCTGGGGTTAAATCTGTCAAACGAGTTATTTAATGTCTCGAACCTCAGAGTCCTCAGTGGTAAAATAGGGACAATAGTGATATTTACCTCCTAAGCCTGCTATATGAATTAAATGAGGTAACGTCTAGCTCTGTTAACTATTATTGACACATATATCCCGACAGAGGGGCTAATATTTGTCAGCAAATAATGGGTTCGTTAATCTGTTCTCAACTACTACTCATTCAGAGAGACCTCAGTGCCTCTAAGGTTGCAGGAGGAAAAAATCACTGGAACGGGAATCAGCATCTGTGGTTTTTCGAGCACCTTTGGGCTTGAGCAAGTAGTTAGTTGATGGACATATATAACATGTTTACTGTGATGGCTGCGCCTCCCGGTGCTCAGTTTTCTTAACTGTGAAAAACGACAGTAACATACCGTTCCTTCTTGTCTCTGCGTTATTGTGAGAGCAGATACCTGATTCCTAGGTCCATACAATTCCCTTAAAGTATTAAGGTCTATAGCTTTTCAAAAATAATTTATTGAATGCTTACTATTGTCCAGGTGGTATTACAGTCTTACATACAATGCCTCATTTTAATCCTCACTAGGTGGTGGGTATCATTATACCTATTTTAGAGATGGGGAAAATGAGGCTCAAGGGAGGCCCTTTCCCCCCAAGTCTCACAGCTAATAAGTGTTAGAGCCAAGAATCAACTCCAGATCTGACCAACTCCAAAGATCTTAGAACCACTGTGCCCTGAAAAATAATACCATTAAAATACATTTTAGGTTTGAGATTAGCATTGGTCATATACAATTCATCTCTCTACCAGGTTCACAGGGATCTTTCTGATGCTGTAAAATCCATAACTTGGACAGTGGCCACCAGTTAAATGAATGAAGATGATGTATTGAGTAGAAAATAGAGTGATCAACACAGTATCTACTCTCTTTAATTGGGTGATGATTTATGGACACTGCCTAGTTGATCAACTTTCCCGGTGACTTGTGTATATTGCTATGATACTTACTCCAATTAACACGTTTGAAGACACCAACTGGAAAAAGTCCAGTCACCTGTGTCCACTGATTTCCTTCGTTATAACTCCCAGACGGCAAATTGACATGCACTGCGAGCAGCTTCATGGACTGAAGTAGAGCAAGGTCTGTCAGAGAAGGAAAATCCATATTAATGATATGCTATAAAACACTTTTTGTTAGTTACATATATTCCTTTACTTTCATTTCCCAAGAATAACTCAGCTGTCAAAGCATTTCCAAGATTTCCATAGATTCGGCAAATACTGTGCGATCGAATTATTGCTCTGAGAGAAGCTACAATTAAAACACATTAATCATTGTAACAAAGGATCCTTATTGAGGCTGACAAAGATGGTGAAATCTGATGAATAATTAGTCTGGTTAATCTTTTAAAAGTGAATTAAACTGCTAACAAGTTAAATCACTGTGATTTTCAAAATAAGCCTCCAGGGTGAGCAGAGGATGGGAATATTATCATCATTTTAAAAAGATATTTTTTTCCTCTTTCTCATCCCTGGGCTTGCACTGGAGGCTCTGGGTTAAAATAGTGGGACCCAGAGGAGCAGTGGGGGAGAATAAGGATGGTCAAGCTTTTTCCCTCAGTGATTTCTCGGTCTATCAGTGGATGGAAGAGGATCCACACATGAGCTTTAAATCTGATTCCAAACTAATATGGCACCTGCTTACCAGCCATTTTCAATGACCTCCAGTGGATCTAGCATGCTGTTCTGATTTCTTTTCCACTGTAAGCCCACCAACCGTGACAAAGGGATCATTTTTGTATAACCTCCCTTTTTGCCCTTCTCTCTAGTCGGGTGGCTTATTCTTCCTGACACCAGCTCTCCTCCTTGCATTTCAATTACTGTCAAAGATTTGCCATACTCAGAAATAACCTGAGATAGGCAAACGTGAACTAACAAATCATAGAGGATAGGCAGAAGGGGACAATAATCCCTTGGGCTAAAATCTTCACTCTGGCTGAGCCTCTACAACTTCTGGAATTTTAGTGGATGCTGTGATGTGTGGTCCAGACCCCTTCCAGGTAGGGAGGACTTACTTCTCTAGCTGCTTGGTGTGCTGTGGAAATGTGGCCCTCAACCTTTAACCTTGAGTGAAGAAAACTGCCATTTCAAGGTCATACTTCCTTCCAGGGGCAGCTGGCATCCATTTACTGATCAATGTCTGGGTGTAAAGACCGGCCCAATTTGGGAAAACCTCCGAGAAGTCATCCTAATGCCAGCGTGTGGGATTGGCTACTACCTTTGCTAAGAGAGCATCACAGCCTTCCTTCCCCAGTCCTGATTTCTTCTCCTCCCTTCTATATGTATTAATCACAAGAAGACTCCTTAATAAATTGCTTCTCAGAATCTGCTTCCTGGAGGCCCCATCCTATAATAGAAGAGGTCTCACTTGTGAGTTGGAGGTCTCTGATGACTAGTGATCCAATAAAAGCAGATGGAAAAAAATGAGTCAGCCAGGCTCCCAACCCAGCTGCTTCCTTGCTCTACATTGTTCCCACTGCAACAGTATTCCTGCCAACAGATGCTATAGAAGCTATCAAGGATCATTTAAAAGAGAGAGAAGCCATAGCTATCACAGATGAAAAGCTTAATAGCTTTAAAAAGTACGTGGGTCTTAAGTAAATTATTTTAGGCTAGCTACTTAGCTTTCCTGAAATTCTTGTCGCCTGCACAGTGAGTGGGAACAATCAGACTCACAAGCTTGTTGGTTAAGTGAGATGATATATATAGGTTGCTTGACCCCAAATCCCACCAAGGGTTTATTCTTCTTCTACATCCTCCAACCCTCTCACCCTGTTTTCCAGATTCCAGGAAAATCACTGCTTTTCTTTTTTTCTGATTGAGTTTTTTATTTTTATTTTTTTGGTCTTTTTGCCTTATCTAGGGCTGCACCTGCGGCATATGGAGGTTCCCAGGTCAAACAGGAGCTGTAGCTGCCAGCCTTCGCCACAGCCACAGCAACGCGGGATCCGAGCCGCATCTGCAACCTACACCACAGCTCATGGCAATGCCGGATCCTTAACCCACTGAGCAAGGCCAGGGATTGAACCCACAACCTCATGGTTCCTAGTCAGATTCGTTAACCACTGTGCCACAAGGGGAACTCCCTTTTTCTGACTGAGTTCATCTACCCCAGGGTTGTTTTGGGGATTCCATTTCAGGTGTTCATTCACCCATTTTCAGACCATGAAGTCTCTCTCTAGATTGCTGGTCTCATCAATTAAATATCCATACCTATTAGTCTGGCCAGGGTGGGAGCACCTCACTGTATGTAATTCCCTGGGAACCAACAACACCTCTCATTTGGAAAATATAGGGGACAGTTCAACATTGTTGAAGAGTGATTGTTTTCCGTTTAAACCTAGGCTCTGCTCCTGGTTTTGCGTGTGGCAGCAATTTCTCCCCACTAAATTTTAAGTTCTAAGGACAAGTGGTATATGATCCCTTGTAATCAACAGGATATAGCCCAGAGGGGGTGTTTTTTGCCAGATGACTTGAGGTCTTGACAAAGAAACTGCTAGGGGAGTGAGCAAAACAGGTAAAAATTAATACATCTTGGGATCTCTCTTGCCACTCTGTGGCGATTTCCAAGCCACTTTAAATATTCTTTAACCTCCTGGTCATGCTGCTGCCTCAGTTAACTGTGAAGGAAAGTAAATTTACAATGTTTCAACATGAGTCAGACCCCTGTCTCTATTTTAGCAAATCTTAATAAAAATATAATGTATCAAGGGAAAGTTTGGGAATCTGGCTAAGATTGGAACTCAGGGAAAAGTAAAGTAGAATTGAGAACTTTTGGCCCAAGATAAGAGAAGCTCTACTCACTCCCTTCCAATGAAAAAGTGTATTGTGACGTAACAGTTCAAGTCTTCTTTGACTTCCCATAGGAACAAACAAGATTGAAACAAGATTGAAGCAGGAAGGACTTTGGCTAGGATTACTGAGGACATTGAAATTTTGAGATTAAACCAGACTACTGTGTGTGTGTTTTCTATTTTTTACTTTCAGGATTGTTTTCTAAATGTTATTTTGTTTTATAGCTAGGTAACATGCTTAAATGGCTTCAAAGTCAAAACTATCAAAGAATTCTAACTATCCAGGATCCTAATTCTATTCTCTCCCTCTTCCATAAGAAATATGTTTATATTTTTACTTTATTTTTGCCTATATTCCTGTTCAAATTATCTTTCTGTCTTTTTACAATGTCTCTTTAGTCATTCACTTATCTATTGTGCTTTTTCTCTTTTGAGATTTCCTAATTTAGACCTTATTTTTGAAATAAACTTTTCCTTTTGTTCCAAATCCTTTCCTGGGCTTATCACCTAATTTCCAAAATTTTCTGATTCTAAATGCTCATTCTTTTAAACTTCTATCATTTAAAAAAATTTTAGCTTTTTTGAAATATTAGGATTTACTTTTTTTTTTTTTTAACACAGGTGTGGGATTTCAGTTCCCAGACCAGGGACTGAACCAGGTGTGTTGGCGAAAGTGCTAGATCCTAACCACCAGACCACCAGGGGACTCCCAGGATTTACTTTTCGTCAATTTTGTAAGCATGTTTTTCTAAGTGGCTTCAGTTTGGAGGTGAAAATATTTCCCTGATGCCCCAGTGGCCTTTATCTTCATTCCTTGCTGCACACCTCCACCCAGGACCCTCCCCAGGAACTGACTTTCAGAGTCACCCTCCCCACTCCTCTAGGGTCTTGTTCCCTCAACTGCTGTCTCTTCTCTTTTTCCGTACTTTTAACTTCTCCCTCTCGACTGGAAATTTTCCTTCAGCATATAAGCATGTTTGTATCTACCTTTTCTTTAAAAATTAAGACAGGAGTTCCTGCTGCGATGCAATGGGATCGGCAGCATCTGTGCGGCTCTAGGACACAGGTTTGATTCCTGGCCTGGTGGGCTGGGGACCCAGCGTTGCCACAGCTGTAACATAGGTTGCAAGTGTGACTCTTAGGAACTCCATATGTCGTGGGGTGTCCAAAAAAATAAAACTAGACAAACTGCCCTTTCCCATTTATATCCCCCTTTAGCCATCTTCTCAAATTCTTTTCTTAACCACCCTTCTGCAAGGTCTGCATTACTGAATTTCCCATTCCCTTGTCAACCCCGGGCATCTAGCATGCCCACACACCTCTGCTGGAACTCCTGCTACGGTCCCAGCTAACTTCCTGGTTGCTAAATCCAATGACCATTTTTCAGTTTTTATCTTATGTGACCTCCTTCTACTCTCAGACACTACTGGCCACTTCCTTTTTCTTAAAATGCTCTCCGTTGCTAGTTCTCTTTCTTTGGCTTCTCCTTCTTCAGCCAACCATGTGAATCTGCTGTTCTGGGGGCTCCATCTTTGGCTCATCTCTTTCCATTTTTCCTGCCCTCCCAGGGTGATCTCATTCACTGCCTCAATTTCCACTACCACTCAATTGTTGATCATTTCCTATTTACTACTTATTTACTTATACCCCTCCTTATTAAAAAAAGGAACTTAAGAAACTAGTCAGACAATTGGACAGCAACACCCAATGCTACCGCTTACACGTGGAAACTGAAAAGTCAAAAAATGAACTTAAGACATTTCACTAAGATATACAGTGAGAAAAAATAATCTAGGCAAATGGTGAGGGGGGCTATAAATAAGGTAAAATACAAAACTTGGCTCTAAGATTTCTTATGCTCACTGATAAAAGGAAAAACAGAATAATACGTACATTTCACTGTGTTCCTAAAATAAAAACAAATGTTTGCTCGACAGTAGCACAGAATTCATGGTTCTGAGATACAAGCATTTTGTCCCATGGGTCCTCATAAAGGGGAGATTGCATTGTGTTATGGTGTGTTCTCAAAACATATTAGTATCATAAATACAACCTTTTTCTATAAGCTGTTTTTTAAAAAAATAATATTGATGAATATTATTTCTCAATATTGATGAATTAGATTTTTTTTTTTTCATTTTAGGGCTGTACTTGCAGCATATGGAATTTCCCAGGCTAGGGGTCCAATCCGAGCCACGTCTGCAACCTACACCACAGCTCAAGGCAATGCCGTATTCTTAATCCACTGAGTAAGGCCAGGGATTGAACACGTATCCTCATGGATCCTAGCTGGATTTGTAGCTACTGAGCCCCTTTTCAAAAAAATGCTTATGAAATTTAAAGTGCCATTTTATTATTTTTTTGGATAATATTTTTTGTTTTATTTAAGGTTTTATAGGCACAATTATATACATGATGTTCAGTAAAAGATTTTGCTATCTACATTTTTACCTGGCCATTATTCCTGTGTGTGTTTGTGTGTGTGTGTGTGTGTGTGTGTGTGCTTACTGAGGTATAATCAACATATAACATTATATTAGTTTCAGGTGTACAACATAATGACTCAAATATTTGTATATATTGCTGATAGATCACAACAAGTCTAGTTAACATGTGTCCCCACAATCACAAAAATTTTTTTCTTGTGATGATTCTCATTATTCCTTCGTTTCATCTCATAATTATTACTGAATAGTTGTGCTGAATAGAGAAAGGAGAACTTGATTAAGATGGCGGAATAGAAGGACTGGAGCTAAATTTCTCTCCCGAAAAACAGCAAAACTACAAACAAATGCCGAGCAGCCTTCAACCAAATGGACTGTAAACTTCCAAAAAAGATATTCTGCTCCAGAAGACAAAGAGGAGACCATATCAAGAGGTAGGAGGGGCGATTACGCGATAGAAGCAACCCCATACCTCCCGGGTGGGAAGCCCCACAGACTGGAAAGTAACTGCATCACACAGACTTAGCTACAGGACTGAGAGTTCTGAGTCCCACGTCAAAACCCCACGCCTGGGGATCAGGCACAGGGAGAAAGAGCCCCCGGAGCATCTGGCATTGAAGGCCAGCGGGGCTTGTGTGCAGGAGCTCCACAGGACTGGGGGAAACAGAGACCCCATTCTTGAAAGGCACACACAGACTTTCACGTGCACTGGGTCCGAGGGCAAAGCAGTCTCCATAGGAATCCGGGTGGACCTTACTGCAATTCTTGGAGGATCTCCTGGGAAAATAGGGGTGACTGTGGCTTGTTGTGGGGGAAGGACACTGGAGGTGAAGCTCTCGGGAACATTCATTAGCCTGCATTTCTCTGGAGGGGGCCATTTCTGGGAAAATCTGGTCCCTCCCATCAGCGCTGAGAA
>PVHT021183519.1:2095818-2203252 GCA_004024745.2 Catagonus wagneri | reverse complement strand
AAACTAAAGAGACACAATGAACTTCTTTGAAGAACAGACAATGACTCACAGATTTTGGAAAACCTTGGATTTTCAAATAAGACAATCTGGGGGGTGGGGGGATGCACTGTGGGTTTGGGACACAAAATCTATCGTATTGACTTATGATCTTTGTACACCTATAACTGAAATAAAATTCATTGTTAAAAGGAAAAAAAAAAAAAGAGAGAGAAAGGAGAACTTAACAGGAATCGCTCTGAGTATCCAACATACGAGGTGCACCACTGCAGACCTGGCTCTCTCTGCCTCAGGACCTCAGCCTGGATTGCACTTGCTCTTTTCCTCGCCAGGTAACCTTTACTCATCCTCAGGCCTTAGCTAAAGTAATACTTTTAGGAAACCACCTTTAAACCTTCCCCAACCAGAGCGCCTGTACTTTTCCCTCCGGACCTGTATTTCCTTCTTCATACTGTCAGTGCTTAGTTAACTCTTTATTAGTTCAGCTAGCTTGTGAGCAGCACAGGGATATAGCTTGTATTTGTCTTGTTTGTTCAGTTTTTTTTGTGTGTGTGCATTAAATAATGAATCCCCTCCCCTGACATCTAAAGGAAACAGAGAAAATTAAGAAATTGACCTGAGCTACATAGCAAGTCTTTTAGTAGAATTCCCAAAGCAGGAAATTTCTAAATAGAAAGTTTTCTGGGAAGAAATCCCATAGCAAACTTGTGAGAATCATAAGAACCAATTTTATCGCTACTTTCTTTCTTTCTTTCTTCCTTTATTTATTTATTTATTTATTTATTTATTTATTGTCTTTTTGCCTTTTCTAAGGCAGCACTCGTGGCATATGGAGGTTCCCAGGCTAAGGGTCTAATATGAGCTGTAGCCACCGGCCTATGCCACAGCCACAGCAATGCGGGATCCAAGCCATGTCTGCAACCTACACCACAGCTCAGGGCAATGCTGGATCCTTAACCCACTGAGCGAGGCCAGAGATTGAACCCATAACCTCATGGTTCCTAGTTGGATTCATTAACCACTGAACCAGGACGGGAACTGCCATTTATTTATTTTTGATGAGAGTTGCAATGTTTACTTCAGGTTGCTTTCTTTTTCTTTTTTCTTTTTTGCCATACTCGCAGTATGTGGAAATTCCCGGGCCAGAGTTGAACCTGTGCCACAGCAGCGTTCAGAGTCATAGTAGTAAAAATGCAGGTGCCTTAACCAGCTAGGCCATCGGAGAACTCCCACAAGAACCAACTTTAATTTTAACTTCCCTAGTTCCTGCATCTCTCTATGCTTTAATATCACAGAAGCATCCTGGGAAAATTCAACGTAAAGACCAGGAAGGTAAAAATTCACTAGAGTTGTCTAAAAATAAATAAAATATCACAAGGAATAAGACTTGAGGAAAAAGAGCAGACCAGGAATGTCCTCCACCCAGAATAGATCTGTGAGGAGCAAGTACTTTCCCCCTTAACCTTTGAGCCTGACAGGTACAAAGCTCTCAGCATTAGCAGGAGTGAAAGGGCAATAAACTTGAGTCTCCAAAAACTGAGGCAAACCCAGAGGAAAAAAAATAAGACTGACTGCTGGAAAGGAGATCAGAGCCTCCAAGTTTCTTAAGGATCCACTGCTAGCTCAGGTCAACAGATCACAGAAAGCCAGGAATCCTGGATGGGAAATATCTTGAGTTCCCTTTGTCTTTAGCATTTAACATGAAGATTCAAGGTGATAAACACTCACAAGTGACTCATGTTCCCAAGAGTCCTTGTGTGTGCAGGACTGACACCCAATCCACAGGGTGCCTTCACAGTATATCCTGAGCAGCCTTGACCATCAGAGTTGCCCCAGATAAGATGGGAATATCTAATATTGATATGAATGTCCAGTGTGGATAATTGAGTTTGCTCCCCCAGCAGAGAAACTCAGAATTCCACATAAGGAATTGCTGTACTTATTAAAATGTATGTTTTGAGGCTGGAAAAGATTCCCTACATTATAGTTCCACTGAGAACTTGCATGTCAGGCTGAAGCCTGATACAAATTAAACAAATGGGTAACAAACTCTTCCAGAGAGGAGCTTATAATGGAAACACTGACGGGATATAATTATGATCTGGATTTTGATCACTACATTCTATTGAAGACACCTCCCGTATACAGTAGTTATGTAAAATACCTGTACACTGTTGTCAAGTGGCATTTTAGAAAAGCATTAAAGTTAATTTTTAAGAGCCTCAAAAACCACAGTAATGATTCAGTGAGGAAGCCAACACTGCATTCTCTTTGCTACAAAGGAATTCAAAAGAGGCAAGAGGAGGTGGTGACTGGTGGCAATCCACTTAAGTTCTGTTTTGTTTTTCCTTCATTTCTAAGAGGTTCTCAGCCTTCATAGTCTATTTTGAAGGTCTAATTGAAGGATTAGTACACAAGTGTAGCCTGATAGAATTTTCCTAAATAATTAAACTCCACATCACATGGAAGTTCCTGGGGCCAGGGTTGAACCTGCGCCACAACAGCGACCCAAGCCACTGCAGTGACAATTCAAGATCCTTAACCCGCTGCACAAGGGAACTGCACATTAAGTCTAAATTCCTCTGCCGGGAGATGCAGTATGCCACCATGGCATCGCTGTCCATGGTGCTGACACCCAGTGTTCTGCCAAGTAGTCGTGGTTGTTTTCTTTCTGAGACACTGATGACGGTGAGTTGAAGGTCCCTGTGTGCACTATGTCCAAATGGTCATAGTTGTATGTATTCTACATTCTATCTGAAGAGCAACTTTAGTTTTCACTATATTTCAGAACAAAATTATGGTTTACATATTCCAAGGTAGGTAGAGGATTCACATGCCTTGTGAGTTCTATCATATTTCAGTTGATGATAAAATATCCCCTTCTGGAAGGCACATGGGCTCTCCACTCTTTCCCATATCTCTCTAATTGTGACTCTACCTAGCTCTGAAAGTACTCTGCAATCTGATCATAAACCTGCATAGCCGTATCTTCTGCTTTCAGCACATGCTCTCAGCAGAGGGAAAGTAAGTGCCTTTTTACCCTTCACAAGCCATTGTCATTCCCCTCTATTTCTTAGCTCATTCTGGTTTCCAGACTATAATTTCCTCTATAACTTTCCTTTCTTCTCAAAAAACTCTACTCAGATTTCAAGGTTTAGCTCCTACCCTCCATCCTCCATGTAAACTTCTTTGATACTCCAATCACTTTTAGTCCTTCCTCTTCACTAAAGTCTTTCAGAATTTGTTATTTGAAAAATCTGGCATTTCATCTTGGGTCACTGCACATTTGGAAAGGAATCTCAACTTTACTTCTGTGCCTTTGTAGTACAATGGAAAAGGCAAGTGTTTTAGTATCAGACAATTCTCAATTTCAATTCTAGCTCCTTCATTCCCTAGATTGAGTGAAGTACTTAACCTTTTAAAGCCTCATTTCTTGTCTAACCATGAAGAAAAAAATTTAAACTATATATTATGAAATTATATATGCATTGTAAATTATTTGGCACACAATAGTTTCTTTTTTTTTTTTTTGTCTTTTTAGGACCGCACACGCAGCATATGGAGGTTCCCAGGCTCAGGGTCTAATCAGAGCTAAGCCGCCAGCCTATGCCACAGCCACAGCAATGCCAGATCCGATCCGTGTCTGCAACCTACCACCACAGCTCATGGCAACGCTGAATCCTTAACCCACTGAGCAAGGACAAGGATTGAACCCACAACCTCATGGTTCCTAGTCGGATTCGTTAACCGCTGCGCCACGATGGGAACTCCCACAATACGTTCTTAATAAATGAGTTTTTACTCTCTTCTTCCTGCCAGCTATAGCCTTCACACTACGTAGCACAATGTTGAACATATGGTAAACATGATTTTATTGAATGTATACAAAATTCAGTTTAAGCTTCCTGTGAGGACCACCTAAAAGAAACTGGCCATCTCTCATCAAGCATATTTTTGGCAGAGAAGTGTCCACAAAGCCCAAGAGAACAAATATAAGAGAGATCATTGGGGAAGATGTTAAAATACTTGGTTCTTGAAATGATTATTGTGATGATCAATTTTATGTATCAACTTGACTAGGCTAAAAGGATGCCCAGATAGCTGGTTAGATACCATTTCTGGGTGTGTCTGTGAGAGTATTTCCTGAGGAGGATACTGAGAGTATTCCACTGAGGGCCTGAATAGAACAAAAACTGGAGGAAGGGTGGGAGTTTCCATAATGGCTCAGCAGAAATGAATCTGACTAGTAACCATGAGGACTCAGGTTCAATCCTTGGCCTCCCTCAGTGGGTTAAGGATCCAGCATTGCCATGAGCTGTGGTGTAGGTCACAGACGCACTCTGATCTAGCATTGCTGTGGCTGCGGCATAGGCCAGCGGCTATAACTCTGATTCGATCCCTAGCCCAGGAACTTCCACATGCCACAGGTGCAGCCCTAAAAAGACAAAAAAAAAAAAAAAAAAAAATGGAGGAAGGGCAAATCTGTTGTCTGAGCTAGGACATTCATCTTCTCCTGCCCTTGGACATCAGCACTCCTGATTCTCAAGCTTTCAGACTTGGATTGAATTACCCACCAGTTTTCCTGGCTCTCCAGCTTGTGGATGGCAGATTTGGGGACTTCTTGGCTTCCGTAATTCTGTGAGCCAGTTCCTACAATATCTCTCCTTTTATACATATCTATATATATCCTACTGGAGGGTCCTAACACGGCCATATTCTCAGTCAATTCCTGATGATCAAATGCAAAACTCATGGCCATGGCCACTGGGACAAGGGATATGTGAGGCTATGAAAATCTGACTCCTGTACAACCTGTGCCCAAAACTCTTTAAAATTCAAAGTACAGTGTTGGAGGAAATTTCCACATTCTGCAGTTGCCAAATTTTGACATTATTCCCTCTGACATTTTTATTTTCTATTATCAGAAAGGGCAGAATTTCTTCTGAAAAAGAGAAGAAAAGAAGATACATAGAATATCGGTTTTAAGTGTTATTTTTGTTCTTGAAAAGGCTTCTCATAGACTTTAAAAGAAAGCTTTTTTCCTTCAGAGATTTATTTTGATAGAATTATCTGAGCCTTGTCAGGGAGAATAAAATTTTTGTGAGCCTTACCATACCAGTAAAATGCCAAATTATATGCTGTAAGATTTTTGTTTTATTATCTCTGGGTCCAGTCAAAGAGAGAAAAGATTTTGAATCCAGAACTATTAGCATCTGGAGACAAAAGAGAGCCTTCACTGCAGCTGAACCCCTGGGGCTTGTTTCCCCAGCCCTACAGGCCCCATTACTCAGGTGGGAAGATGCTGGAAACCTCCTCCCCCACTACTCTTCTGGAAATCCAAGGAGTTTACAAACAGGATCAATTTCCTCAATAACCTCTTTTGAAAACTTTAAGTCACCTTTATAATGAATACGAGGAGATGAGTGTGAGCACTCACACACACATCACACTACACCATCCATCAAAAGTAACAGTTTATTGACGGTATTAAGTCCACACTGGTACATGCTGGCCATAAGGAGGTAGCATAATACAGTGGGAAGTGTTTTGAATAAAACTAGACACACCTGGATGTGAAAACCAGCTCTACCACCATCTGGCTCTGCTATTTTCGGGCAAATTATCTAACCTCTCTGAGCCTCAGTTCCTTCATATGTGAAGAGGAGATAATAATATCTGTGTTAAGGAGTCATGGTTAGAATTAAAATTGTACGTGTAAAATGCTTTATGTATAGCATGCCTGTAGTAGGAGCTCCATAAATGGTATGCTGGTACTGTCATTGAAAGCTGGAACTATGACATCCGAAAGACAGACTTCAGGCTGGAGACACCACAGGGCGGTGTGTGAGTGGAAAGAGGCACCAACAGGGAGCAAAGTGGTGAGGCTGCAGAAATGAACAGGGGCCATATCAGGTAGGATGTCATGAAACCATAGTAAGGTTTTTTTTTTTGTTCTAAGTGCAATGGAAAAGACATAAAAACTTTTGATTAGGGGAATAAAATGATTCAATTTATGGGTTTTTTTTTTTTTTGGTCTTTTGTCTTTTTAGGGTGGCACCCGTGGCATATGGAGGTTCCCAGGTTAGGGGTCAAATCAGAGCTGTAGCTGCTGGCCTACACCACAGCCACAGCAACGTGGGATCCAAGCCGCATCTGCGACCTACACCACAGCCCATGGCAACACCAGATCCTTAACCCACTGAGCAAAGCCAGGGATCGAACCCATGTCCTCATGGATACTAGTCAGGTTCATTAACCACTGAGCCATGATGGGAACTCCTCAATTTATGTTTTAAGAAATTATTTCTTTGGTTGCTGTGTAGAAAACTGACTGTAGTTGAGTGACTAAAAGGCTACTTTGGACCCAGGTGAGAACTGATAATGGTGGGAGATGATGATGCAGGTGGGAAGAAAGGTTTTGAAGTGCTGTGTGTCTTTTTTTTGCCACACCTATAGCATTGGAGAATTTCCGTGGCCAGGGATCAAACCTGTGCCATAGTAGTGACCGGAGTCACATCAGTGACAACACCAAATCCTTAACCCCCTGAGCCACCAGGGAACTCCAAATGCAGTATAGTAGAGTTGATGGTAGAGTTGACAGGACTTGTTCATAGACTGGATGCATCGTATGAAAAAAAGGAGAGGAAAAATATGATTTTTAGGCTTTTGCACTGAGGAATTAGGAGAATGAAATAGCCACAAGACAGGGAAGACTGTAGGAGAAGCAGTTTGGGTGAGAGAGAGTAGGGAATGAAGAGTTCTGCTTTGGACACATGAGGTTTGAGATATTTATTAAATATCCAAGCAGGAATTGGAGCCTGGATCTCAGAAGGGAAGTGAAATAGGAATTTGAGTGTCCTCATCCTAAATACGGTACATAGACCCACATGACTAGAGGATACTGCCAAGGTAGAGAGAGAAGGAACCTCTGGCCTGAGGCCCAGGACACTGCAATCTATAGAGGCTGGGAAAAGGAGAGGAAATCCAGTAAAATAGACTTAGGAGAAATATTCACTCCTGGACTTGGCTACACAAATGTATTGGTAAGTGTAACGGTGGGAACAACAGCCTGACATGAATAAGTTCAAGAGTGAATCGGCAGCAAAGGAAATCATTAAAAAGACAAAAAGACAACCCACAGAATGGGAGAAAATATTTGCAAATGATGCAACTGACACAAGCTTAATCTCCAAAATATACAAACAACTCATACAACTCAACAACAAAAAAGCAAACAACTCAATCAAAAAATGGGCAGAAGACCTAAATAGACATTTCTCGAAGAAAACATACAGACAGCCAGCAGGCACATGAAAAAGCGCTCAACATCACTAGTTACTAGAGAAATGCAAATCAAAACTACAACGAGATACCACTTCACACCAGAGAGTCCACCATTATTAACAAGTCAACAAAAAACAAATGCTGGAGAGGATATGGACAAAAGGGAACACTCCTTCACTGTTGGTGGGAATGTAAATTGGTACAACCATTATGGAAAACCATATAGAGATACCTCAGAAAACTAAATATAGAACTACCATATGATCCAGCAATCCCACTACTGGGCATATATCCAGACAAAACTTTCATTGAAAAAAATGTATGCACCTATGTTCACTGCAACACTATTCACAATAGTCAAGACATGGAAACAACCCAAATGTCCATTGACAGATGAATGGATTAAGAAAATGTGGTACTGAAGTTCCCGTCGTGGCGCAGTGGTTAACGAATCCGACTAGGAACCATGAGGTTGTGGGTTCAATCCCTGGCCTTGCTCAATGGGTTAACGATCCAGCGTTGCTGTGAGCTGTGGTGTGGGTCATAGATGCAGCTCGGATCTGGCGCTGCTGTGGCTGTGGCATAGGCCGGCAGCTGTAGCTCCGATTCGACCCCTAGCCTGGGAACCTCCATATGCCACAGGTGTGGCCCTAAAAAAAAAAAAAGCAAAAATAAAAGAAAATGTGGTAGAGGAGTTCCCATCAAGGCTCAGTGGCAATGAACCCACGAGCATGCAGGTTCAATCCCTGGCCCCACTCAGTGGGTTAAGGATCTGGCATTGCCATAAGCTGTGGTGTAGGTCACAGACATGGCTCAGATCTGGCATTGCTGTGGTTGTGGTGTAGACAAGCAGCTGCAGCTATGATTTGACCCCAAATCTGGGAACTTACATATGCTGCGGGTGTGACCCTAAAAAGAAAAAAAAAAGATGTGGTACATATATACAATGAAGTACTATTCAACCATAAAAAGGACAAAAATAATGCCATTTGCAGCAACATGGGTTCTCATACTAGAGATTCTCATACTAGGTGAAGTAAGTCAGAAAGAGAAAGATAAACATCCTGTGATATCACTTATATGTGGAGTCTAAAATATGGCACAAATGACCTATCTATAAAACAGAAATAGATCATAGACATGAGGGCAGACTTATGTTTACCCCGGGGGGAGGGAGAAAGAGGGGGAAGGGTAACAGGGTCCTGCTGTACAGCACAAATTGAAGGAACAGTCTATTGGGTTAGAACATGATGGGAAAATGAACAATAACAACAAAAAGAATGTGTGTATATGGGTGGCTGGGTCAATTTGCCATACAGCACAAATTGAAGGAACATTGTAAATCAAATATAATTTTAAAAAATTAAAAGATTGAATGGGAACTGATAAAGTAGAGGGGGAAAATATAGACAATTCTTTTCAGGGATTTTACTGTAAATGGGAAAAAAAAGGAGTAGCTGGAGGGAGTAGAGTATTGAGAGGTTTTTTTTTGTTTTTTTTGTTTTTTTTTTAGTGGAAAATATATTATAATGCATACTAATAGGAATCATTTAGCAGAGAGGAGAAATTAATGGTGCAGGAATAAGAAGGGAAAATTTCAGGAGTGAAGTCCTTAAGTAGGCCAGGGAGGTGAGATCTGAAGAAAGCAGGAGGGTTGGCCTTAGACACAGTGAGTTGCAAGTGAAACGAAAGCCAAGTTTATGGACAGAGATTCAGGAGCCTGGAAGAATAACTGCCTTGCATATTCCAGAACAGGGCCTGGGCCAAAGCACATGACTGGAGAGTATCCTGTATTGGGGATGGGGACATCCTATTAGTATGATATTTCACAGCACAACATAGGGAAAGGTAATTTTGTTTTTCTCCTGTTTCCCTCCCATTGACCCCTCCTGCAGCCCCTGTGGCTTTTCTAACCAGACTCCAGCATGGACACTGCATGCTAATGAGACAACACTTGGTCCAATCCCAGGCACTTATTTCTGAATAATTAATCTGGCACTTTACCAGCACCTACAGCCTTGGTTTGTCTGATGATTAAATACAAGGCCAAGGCTCTTAAGAACCATCAACTTCGATGTGGTTTGGCTCCATATCTTATCAACCCACTGGGAAGTCTGGAATGATCTGATGAAAGGAGAACACCTCCCCCCTCTGGCCTTCTCCCAGACTACAGCTCAGACAGCAGGCATGCAGCTTGGTCTTTCCAGGAAGATGGAGAAGGACAGGCTGTCCTGAAATTCTGACGCCTCACACCCGTTTCAAGCATCACCTGGACCCTTTGGCTTTCGTGAGTCCCTTACAACCATTCAAGAGCCTTGTTTTTGCTTGCTTTCTGGCAAGTCTCATGTCTCCCTCCTCTCCATCCTCTGGTCTTCTCTTTCCCCTGAATGTGATCAATGTCAGCCTAAGTTCCCCAGTCTGTATGACTCAAGCCCTAAATTGAAAATAAAGTCTCCTTCCTATTGAGAATTTAAAAAACGAAAAACAGGTTTTTCAGTTCGAGTCTGAAAATGCCAAACAGAAGCCCCATCTTTTAAATAAGCTTTGAGATTTCTTTAAAGATGACAGAAAGATGAAAGAGAAAGAAGATGGGATAGCAACTGGTTTTTGTGAAGTCCTGCTGGCACTGCAGAGCTTCCTGAATTCACAAGGGGCATTGGAGGCACTGAAATGACAGAGATCGTTGTGGCAGAAGCAACTGGAAAATGTCCTGGGACTGAAACACAGACAGATTAACATCACCCTGGTGGACACTAATGACTTGCACTCTGCAATGCCAGAGGCTCATACTGCCAGTTAAGACAAGGAAAAAACACATTTCTAGTCTCCAAAGACCTTAGATCTTTCCAGGCTCTGCAGGCGAATGCAGCCGTCATGAATTTCTGCAGCTGGGCAGCCCCTTCGTGCTGCTAGGGGAATCATTGCCAGAGTTGCTATGGGCAGTGTGGTCAGTAAAGCTGAATAAAACAATCACTGAAAACCTCTCAGAGGTTAAGTTAGTAGTGATTCAATTTATAATTCAATGCAATCAAGCCCACAGCATTTCCAAATACCAAGCTTATTTTAGCAGTACTAGGTAAAACCTTTCCTCTGAAGTTTCACAGGCTTGACAAAAGCGTTTCCAAACAAATTTTATGATTTACCATTGACAGATATTTAGAATGTCTTTTCAATCACTGGCATCTGGATAAAGTAATTTTGTCCCAGCATGGGCATTTCTAGGAAGCAAACAAAAGTTAAAGAGGAAAGAGCTTGCTAGACGCTTTCTCAAAAGGAAAATCTTTCAAGAATGGCTCTCGGCTGCAGGAAAGGAATGTTCCCACACCAATTTGATTAGCAAAATAAATGTGGGCTTTGAGTAGTGTGGATCAATAAAAGAATATCTAGTGCGGAGTTCCCGTCGTGGCTCAGTAGTTAATGAATCTGACTAGGAACCATGAGGTTGCAGGTTCAATCTCTGGCCTCACTCAGTGGGTTAAGGATCTGGCGTTGCCGTGAGCTGTGGTGTAGGTTGCAGATGCGGCTCGGATCTGGCGTTGCTGTGGCTGCGGCGTAGGCCGGCGGCTACAGTTCCGATTCGACCCCTAGCCTGGGAACCTCCACATGCCGTGGGTGCAGTCCTAGAAAAGGCAAAAAAACCAAAAGAAGAAAAAAAATATCTAGGAAGGAAATCTGATTAAACATCTAAAACTGCAAATGGGTAGGAACTGATAAGATGTAATGTCAGTCTCATGAATTCAGTCTGAAATGAATTTAAAATTTACAAGTCACAGATTTCTAAAGTCAACTGAGCACCTCCAAACAATTGTCTGGTGTCCTGTAGTAGGTGCTACAAGCAAGGGGAGAGGTAAAACTGGACCTGAGTTCTCAATTTCTCATCCAGTTGAGAAGGCCAGACTAATAGAATGAAATGCGAAACTGTGTAAGACTGATTTTGAGTTGAGTATAAGAAGTTCAGAAAGGAGAGAAATCGGTGGTAGCTGGGGTGGAAGAGTTCCTGGGAGGCAGAGTAGCAAAACACCCCAGATGATACCAAATATGTCTTCTACTGGCCTGCCTGCAATTATCACCATTATTGCTATGTCTGCACACTGCAGTCACTATTTTTAAACAGTTTAGGGTAGTGGTTAGATATATTGGTTTTGGAACCAGCCTGCCTGGGTTTCAAACTTGGCTCAGCCACTTACTAGCTGTGTGATCTTGAGCAAATGAGACTTTTTGTGCCTCAGTTTCCTCATTTATAAAATGTAGTTAACAATGGAGCCCACCTTATAGAACCATTAGGAACATTAAATGAGTTAACTTATGTAATTCACTCAACGAATTTATAATTTGGTGTGCATCACCTGGGAGTTTATGTAACATCTGGAAGTTTATGTAACATCTGTCATGGGGCCTGTAGAAATTAAAGAAACTAAGCGTCAACAAAGTGAAGCTGATTATATTTGGGGAGGAGGTGGTAGAGTGTAGCGTAGAACTGGAGACTTTTTTCTTTAAAGGTCTTATTTCCAAGCCACTTGGTCAGCAAACCAAGTCACCCTTGCTCTAGCACTATTTTGTTGTGGAATACCGTTGGTGTGTTAGTTTCAATTTGGAGTGTATATGATTTTGTAAAAAAAAAAAAGTTCATTTATCCTTGACTTGTTCCCTTTTTTTTTTTTCCGGCTTTTTAGGGCCATACCCGCAGCACACAGAGGTTCCCAGACTAGGGGTCGAATCAGAGCTGTAGCCACCAGCCTATGCCACAGCCACAGCCATGCGGGATCTGAGCCATGTCTGTGACCTACACCACAGCTCACTGCAACACCGGATCCTTAACCTGCGGAGCAAGGCCAGGGATCGAACCTGCAACCTCATGGTTCCTAGTCAGATTTGTTCCCACTGGGCCATGACAGAAACTCCTGATTTGTTCCTTTTTAAGACTCCCTTTAGGAGTATAGTTTTGTTTTGGAGTACAGCTTGGATATATTCTAATCTTCTAGCATTTTCAGTGTATTATTTCTTTAAAATGTAATGAAGTTATAATCAACAAAATGATAAAGAAATGAGAACGTGGAAGATGAATTAAAACATTAAAAATGGGAAGTTCCCATTGTGGCTCATCAGGTTATGAACCTGGCTAGTATCCATGAGGATGTGGGTTTGATCCCTGGCCTCATTTAGTGTGTTAAGGATCCAGCATTGCCGTGAGCTGTGGTATAGGTCGCAGATGTGGCTCGGATCCTGTGTTGTTGTGGCTGTGGTGTAGGCCAGCTGCTGTAGGTCCAATTCTCCTCCAGCCCAGGAATTTCCATATTCTGCAGGTGCAACTTAAAAAGCAAAAAATAAAACCATTAAAAATAACAAAGAATCAACACTTATTTATATCTAGAGGAACCATCCTGTTAAAGAATTAAACCTAAAACTATGGAGAATGATGATTCTATCCAAACTCAGTGTGTATTGAGTTGGGCCTTTTTCCAGTGCAACAGCAAAAATTTCTCTCAAACTAGCTTAAGTACAAAGGTGATTTACTGGCTCAGGTAACTGGCAAGTCTGGGAGTAAATCTGGCTTCAAGCACAAGTGGATACAGAAACACTAATGAAGTCATCAGTTTTCTCCTTAGACCTTGGCTTTGTTTCTCTGTATTTTACTCATCTTTCTTACTACACACAGGTATTTTCATGGTGCAGGGAGAAGGGCCACCAGCAATTATTGATTCACGTTTTCATGGCTGATAACTCTAGGATAAGACATCTTTTCTACCAGCTACAGTTAGTAATATTCAATGAATTATGCCATTTGCCTAAGTCTGGGTCCCTATCACTCTAGTGAAAAGGATGGGATTCTCTCACAACCTAGGCCTGGCTCATGAGCTGATACAGGACCACAAGTTGGGGTGATACTGGAAATCAGAGGAAGGGTGAACATAGGGAACTATTCGGGGAGGGTTGGGGGAGAACATGCTGACATAGTCTCCTTCTCCTAACATGCAGGGATAAATAACATATCTTTCTTTCCATATATAATTCGAAATAGTGCTATAATTAACATAATTCAACTGTCCCACAGTCAACTGAAAACACACCACTCACTCACTAGTGGGAGACAACACCAAGACACACAGTTTCCACATCCTCCTCCCTGTACCTTATTTCCAGGTGATTTGCATTCCTTCCTATCAGACCTGGGGAGCAAGATGGTAGCCAAAAACAACAGCTATATCAATGTCTTTACAACTTAACACATTGAAAAATCCATTATATTCTTTACTAAGCACAAGTAAACTCTATTAATTTTCCTCTCAAATTAAACAAGTTATGGAAGGTAAATTGCCTTAAGTGTCCAACTTGTAAATGATAAATTATTTTCAACCCTTAGACACAAACTAAAACAAAAATTTCACATCACCTACAGCTCTGAGAAAATTAAAAACATTCTCTATTTCCTTAAAAACAAACAAGAAACTTCAATTAAACAGGAAATTTAAGAGACCCATGTCACATTTTAGGAATTAATGTCTGTTAATAAAAATAAATTTATGTTCAGCTATTACAAAAGGATGATAACTGTTTTCTGTCTTGAAGGGACTCAGTTGTACAGCACATTGAAATGCCAATTTCGTTTGACTACTGTTCTGTATTGATTTATCCAGACACTATCCGCCCTGTGGGAAACACATAAACTTTCAGCCTTCACACATGGTAACACTGGGAAAATATCAGCAATAACCCCTTGTTTCCAGCACTGGTTACTCTCTTATAGTAAATGACCTGGCATCTGTCTTTCTGGTTAGTGTGCTTATGAAAGAATTATTGTTTGACAGAAGTGTTGCTGAAGGGTGCAACAGTGACAAATTGGACTTCCACTTATAATGAGAATCTCGGGGCTGTGTGCAAATAAAGGTCTGAGCGGAATATTTTTTGAATAATTGGGAATTACATACATGAATAAATTTGGAATGAAAAATACAGTCACAGATGGAAAAAGCCCTTGATTCATCAGACAAGTTGCCTTAAGAGAAAATACAATCGTAGCTAAGCATTAAATCTGCTGCTTAAAATATGTTAAGGCTTTTAAGTAAAATAGGCTATTATACTCAAGGCAATCGCTTGGTTCTTTGCTCACATTATTTTGGATGTATTTGTGTGAAAATTGGAGGAGACTCCAAAAAGGCCAACGAACAATTCTGAATGATCAGTTCTATTTTTCGACTATGCCATGGCTCCTTATAAATTATTATGAGGCCCAAACAGGTTAATTTGATCAAAGCAAAAGGAGATTAATGTCCACTGCCTTGGAAATTTCCCATTCAGGGCTCTGAGTACCCTACTTTTAGCTTAGAATTTTGAAGACTTTTTTTTTTTGAACTTTGGTCTTAAATGAAAAGATTTGTCTTAGATTGTAATGGTTACAATCTCAGCTATTTTGCATTTTATGTAAAACGATTTAGCAACAACAGCAAGCTTTGATGTTTGAGCAACTGTTTGCTAAAGAAGTCAATCAAGCATGTTGTGCTTGGGTACAGGTATCCAGCTCCAAGAGGTACAACCTGATACATTTGTCTGCCTGCTGCTGTTGACTTTGCATTTATATTGACAGGATTAAGTACAATGTTTTCCAAACTCCAAGACATGCTATATTAAGGAGTAGTGAAATTAAAATACAACCAACATTTAAGATCTCTTTCTTTACAAACACTTAAAACTGCATACAAAATAGAATAATAAAAGAAACTCCTATATACCCCATCACCGATTCAACCAATATCAAGATATTGTCATACTTGTTTCTTTCTTTCTTTTTTTTTTTTTTTTGTCTTTTTGCCTTTATGTAGAGCTGCACTCGTGGCATATGGAGGTTCCCAGGCTAGGGGTCTAACAGGAGCTGTAGCTGCTGGCCTTCGCCACAGCCACAGAAACATGGGATCCGAGCCGCGTCTGCAACCTACACCACAGCTCACGGCAACGCCGGATCCTTAACCCACTGAGCGATGCCAGGGATCGAACCTGCAACTTCAAGGTTCTTAGTCGGATTTGTTAACTACTGAGCCACGAAGGGAACTCCCATACTTGTTTCTTATGTCTTTTTTTTTTTTTTTTTTGTCTTCTCCCATGGCATGTGGAAGTTCCTGGGCCAGGGATCAAACCTGCACCACAGCAGTGACAATGATAGATCCTTAATCTGCTGAACCACCAGGGAACTCCTACTTCTTATATCCTTTTGTTCTTACTTTTTTCCCTTGGGGAAGTATCTTCAAGAAAATTCCATTTGGTATGTTAATGTACTTCTATGCATACAAGCATGTATCTCTAAAAATATATATTTTCTAACATAACCACAGAGCCCATTATTATCCTAAAAAAGTTAGCAATGATTTTTGTGCACTATACCTTAAGTATCTAAAAATGTCTTCTAGTTTGTTTGAATTAAGGTCAATCAGCATTTTAAAAAATGAAGTAGGAGTTTCCATCATGGCTCTGTGGTTAGCAAACCTGGCTGGAATCCATGAGGACATGGGTTCAATCCCTGGCCTTGCTCACTGGGTTAAGGATCCGACTTTGCCATAAGCTTTGCTGTAGTTGCAGATACACCTGGGATATGGCATTGCTGTGGCTCTGGCATAGGCCAGCAGCTGTAGCTTGGATTGGACCCCTAGGCTGAGACCCTCCATATGCCGTGGGTATGGCCCTAAAAAGACAAAAAAAAAAAAAAAAAGACAAAAAAATGAAGTAGAAGGAAATAGATAAGTAAATATCCAACAGTACCATATGCAGCAAGGCTCATTACTGTTTTATAAAATTTTTTGGTATGTGTGTACTTGTGTCATTTATAAAACATACTTTCTGGAGTTCCTGCCATAGCACAATGAATTAAGAATCCGACTGTAGCAGCTCAGGTCTCCGCAGAGGCTTGGGTTTGACCCCTGGCCAAACACAGTAGGTTAAAGGATCCAGCATTGCAGCAGCTGTGGTGTAGGTCACAGCTGTGACTGGGATTCAATCCCTGGGCTGGGAATTTCCACAAGCTGTGGGTGTGGCCATAAAACTAAAAAACAAACAAAAAAACATTTTCTTACCATTGGTCATAGCCACTGGTTTAGTGATTCTCTCCCTTTACTTGACAGGTTCTGGGCAGATTGTGGGTCCAAAATACACTCTCTGCAGTTTAAGGAGGGATGGGTGGATATCCAGAAAGGAGAGCTCTGTATCTTTGCTCTCACTGTTTCCTCTGCCAAGAAGTTCTCTCACCATCATGTCACTATGTCACATCTTTCCCGGCCTCCAATGTCATTGTCCGAAATGTCATTCCCACCATGAAATCTTCTGTTTTCCCACCTGGCTATCATTTGGCTTGCCACTTCTTCATTGCACTCATCACACTGCCTAATTAATGGTTATCTATACACAATATGTGTTTTATCCTCTCCTATAAATTAAGCTCATCAAGTGTGGTATGCCCTGAGATGTAACCTGCTCTGTGCTTTGCTTACACTAAGCATTTAGTGGTGAATAAACTGAGTTAGGAATTTGGAACACTAGCTATAGGTTATTAGGCAGTAAAGACGTTGGTGTCAAAAATTGGACCCTAAGAAGAGACTAGAGAAAAACAGATTCATGAGGTTTATGCTTACTCATGAAAAGCAACAACAATAATGGTAGCAACATTGTTTTTCAGTTTCCTATGTATGTGCCTGTAAGAACTTCACTTAATATTCCAAAAAAAAAAAAAAAAACCGTGAAGAAAGGGTAGATATCACCAGCTTTACACATTAAAAAGTGTACAAGCAATTAAGTACTTTTGCAAAGTCTAGCTGCTAAACTGCTAAGAATCTGTTCAAAGGCTATTCTATTTACTGGGATAGGGACCCCTAATTTTTTTAACTGACACCTAAATCCATTTCACAGCTCGGAATAAACTCAGGGAGAAATCCAAGATGACCAACCTGGACCTCTCTTCTACTATATCACAGCTTCTGCAAACTAAAGACATCTGAGAACAACTTGGGAAGTCTGAACTGAAAAACAAGCAAACCCAACTCCTTCTCTCTCTTAAATACACACAAGTGTGCACGTACCTTGCCTGAATTAATAACTATTCATCCTTCAGAACTCAACTTAAGGATCCTTTCCCTGGAAACCTTTTTTTTGACTCCCAGGGGAGGCTCTCTCAAGGAAACATATCTATTTCCTTTAGAACCCATTTCAGTGTGAAATGCATTTTTTGTGGTTATTTGATGAATATCTGCCTTGCCCCTTAAAATGTAAACTTCACAACTATAAGGACCACACCTGCTTTTGCCCATATTTTTTCTAGCACTTAACTTGCTGTATGGTAGAACTTAAGTGTTTTGATAAACAGTGAATGCTTTCACGATAGAATAAATGAATGGCAGACAAATTTCATCAGTATTGCCTTATACTTCAAGAGGAAGTCTGGTACAAGAACAGAGAGAATGTTGGTTGGGGATTAAGGGTTTCAGAGCTAGAAGCGAGTAGAAGAGAATATCCATTCATTCTCACCACTACCTCTAACAGCCTCACTGATTCTGCAGCCACATGCCTTGTCTCTCCTTCTGTGACAAAAACATCTGTTTTTCCTTCTTACCCTTTTCTTTCTTTCTGTCTTTTTTAGGGCCACACCCATGGCATACGGAAGTTCCCAGGCTAGGGGTCAAATCAGAGCTGTAGCCACCAGCCTGCACCACTGCCACACCAGATCCAAGCCACATCTGTGACCTATCACAGTAATGCTGGATTCTTGACTCACTGAGTGAGGTCAGGGATCGAACCTTCATCCTCATGGTTACTAGTCAGGTTGCTTTCCCCTGGGCCACGATGGGAACCCCCCTCACTTTTTTTTTTTTTTTTTTGGCTTTTTAGGGCTGCACCTTCGGCATATGGACGTACCCAGGCTAGGGGTCCAATTGGAGCTACAGCTGCCGGCAGACACCACAGCCACAGCAATGCCAGATCTGAGTCACATCTGCGACCTACATCACAGCTCATGGCAACGCTGGATCCTTAACCCACTGAGTGAGGCCAGGGATCGAATCTGCAACCTCATGGTTCCCAGTTGGACTGTTTCCACTGCACCACGATGGGAACTTCAACTCCCTCAGTTTTGTACTGGATCCTACCCAGTACACATCTTGCACACTCAATGTACTATTTTTATGTCTCGTGCATTATCAATTTTTCACCTTCTACTAGTGCTGTCCAGTAGAATTTTCTTTGATGATGAAAATGTTCTCTGTCTGTGCTGTCAAATATGGTAGCTACAGGAGTTCCTGTTGTAGCTCAGCAGTAATGAACCCAGATAGGATCCCTGAGGACCTGGGTTCGATCCCTGGCCTCACTCAGTGGGTTAAAGGATATGGCATTGCCATGACCTGTGGTGTAGGTTACAGGTGTGGCTTGGATCCTGAGTTGCTGTGGCTGTGGCTAGGGCCGGCAGCTGCAGCTCCGCCAATTCGACCCCTGTTCTGGGAACTTCCATATGCCATGGGTGTGACCCTAAAAAGGAAAAAAAAAGAGGTGGCTACTCACTACATGTAGTTATTAAGTACATGGATGTGGTTAATTAATTACTAGGAACTGAATTTAAAATTTGTTTATTTAGTTTAAACTAACTTAAATAGTTACATATGGACAATTCCCATCAGCATAAAATATGCCGTTAATCCTTCCATCTTAAAAAAAAACAAAACCTCCCTTGACTTCCCATCCTTGTCCAGATACTACCCTTTTTCTCTGCTCCTTCCTTTACAGTATTTTCTACAAAAGGTTTGTTTATACTCCATCTCCACCTCCCCTTCCTGCATGTAACTTTAAGCTCACTTTAATTAATCTTTTGACTAATACATCACCAAAATGGCTCTTCTGAGCATCACCAGGGAACTCTGAGTTGAGAAATCCTATGATTGATGTTGAATGCTCATTTTATCAGAACAACAGAAGCATTTTATACGCTTGGTAATTCCCTCCTTAAAAGACTTTCTCTGTTATTTGTGAACTCATCACTCTCTCCGTTCTCCTCCCACCTCTTTGGCTGTTCTTTCTCAGTTTCCTGTGCTGAATTTTCATCTTTGCATCCTCTAAATACTGAACTGTCATAAGTTTCAGTCCTTTGACCTCATCTTCTGTCTATCCATATTTTCTTCCTAGGTGCTTTCATCCATTTCTCAGGCATCAAATATTAGATATAGACCAGAGACTCCAAAGTATATCTCAAGCTCTGAACTCCAGATTTCTATGTCATACAGCCAGTCCCCTTCTCAAACTTGACATATGGATCTCTAACAGGCATCCCAAGCTTAACATTCCAGAAGATCACTTTGGTTTTCACCTTTTAAACCTGCTCCTCCCCCCCCATCTCCCCCCCCCTTTTTTTGTCTTTTTGCCTTTTTATGTAGAGCCGCACCCGCGGCATTTGGAGGTTCCCAGGCTAGGGGTCTAACAGGAGCTGTGGCCGCCGGCCTTCGCCACAGCCACGCGGGATCCGAGCCGCGTCTGTAACCTTCACCACAGCTCATGGCAACGCTGGATCCTTAACCCACTGAGCAAGGCCAGGGATCGAACCCGCAACCTCATGGTCGGATCAGTTGGATTCGTTAACCACTGAGCCACGAAGGGAACTCCCCATCTTCCCCTTCTTAATCGGTGCCATTTCCATCTTTCTAATTGCTTAGGCCAAATACTTTGGAGTCATGTTTTACTTACACCCCAGAGACAATCCATCAATAAGTCCTCTTGGTTCTACTATTTAAATAAAGTAAGGATCTGACCCTTTCTCATTATCTTACCTGCTACCTCCCTTGTCCAAGCCACTACCATCTCTACTATGGATTACTGCAAGAGCCTCCTTACTGGTCTCCCTACTTTTACTTACCCTTATTTCCTTAAAATCACCTTTTAAACCAGTAGCCAGAGTGGTCCTTTATTATTATTACTATTATTGTCTTTTTTAGGTCCACACCTGAGGCATATGGAAGTTCCCAGGCTAGGGGTCAAATCGGAGCCGTAGCTGCCAGCCTACACAATATCAAATAGGAGCTGAGTCTGTGATCTTTTGTTGTCTGCTGTATCCACAATTCAAATATAATGCCTAGTGCCTGCCAATTATGTGTTACGAAACAATTATGTGTTCAATAAATCAGTGCTGAATGGGTGAATAAATTTTATCTTTTTTTTTTTTTTTTTTGCTTTTTAGAGCTGCACTTGCGGCATATGAAGGTCCCCTACAGCTGCTGGTCTACATCACAGCCACAGCAAGATCAGATCCAAGCCACGTCTGCGACCTACACCACAGTTCATGGCAACGCCAGATCCTTAAATCCACCAAGCAAGACCAGGGATAGAACCCACAACCTCATGGTTCCTAGTCGGATTCGTTTCACTGTGCCACAAAAGGAATAAATTATAGCCTAATGCCTAGTCGTATATATAACCCAGAGTAAGTAATTTAATCTATTTTGGAACTCATCTTTCTTCTCCTTCAAAGGAGAAATGCGCTAGATAATCCCCAAATACATTCATTTAGTAATTATTTAATGCAGCCTACTGTGTGCTTGGCACTAGGCAGGTGCTTCAACTACAACCTTTGTTTTAAGGAGCTCATTGTCCAGTGGGATAAATAGCCAAAAAGGAAATGAACCTAGGCTTCAGGAGAAACTTCTGGGCTTCCACCTGGAAATGCTTGGAATACAGCTGAGTGAGGAGAGCGTTGGTGAGCTGGCTACACTTTTTTATTTTTTTTGCCTTTTCTAGGGCCGCACCTGCGCCATATGGAGGTTCCCAGGCTAGGGCTCCAATCAGAGCTGTAGCCGTCGGCCGACACCACAGCTCACAGCAACGCCGAATCCTTAACCCACTGAGCAAGGCAACTTCATGGTTCCTAGTCGGGTTCGTTAACCACCGAGCCACGACGGGAACTCCAGAGCTGGCTACACCTGAAGCCTGTTCACACGTGCACAGGATACTCTTTCTGATCACAAGGCAGGGGGCCTCCTGTTTTATTCCCAGATTTGGCTCCGGACTCTTAAATCATACCATTATCTTACCTCTCATGCCGGTGTATTTACTGAAGGAATGGGCGGGGTAGGAGAGTTTAGGAATATAATGCGTTCACTTCCATCTTGAAAACTAACACCCTTCCTTCGAATCTATCCGTTTCATAAAGCGAGGCACTGCTTATTGACTTAGGGTTGGCCATCTGTATTCCTTTATACTGTCCCCAGTCCTCAAGCATACAAATCACATCACATTTTAACCTTGGAAGCCCCTAGTACAGTGCAAAGGTCCTTAATATTTTTCCTGTTCCACACTTTTCAGCGTATAGAACGTTCCTCTCCAGAGGCACAACTTGGGCACCAAGACGCAACCGCCGAAACTCAGCGCCGCAGAGAACAGTCGCACACTCCGGGACCTTCACAGTCAGCTCCTCTCCAGAGTTCCCGGGTATTCTTGCTAGTTGGCCCCCCGCAAGCCTTTGCGCCAATCTGGGCGGAGTCGACCTCATCCGACTCTACCAACTGAAAAGTGCAGGGGTGGAGGGACTGTACATGCTGGCATGAAGGAAAAAGGACGGGAAAAGACACTCTATAAAACGATAAGCCAAGTCATCTCTTTATATTAACGTCTTAAAGGGTTTAAATGTCCTCGGAGAAATGTGTTTTTCCGTCTTCCAAGTTATAATAGCACTTGCCTCCCCCTACTCTGGCGAGCCCGCACTTTGGTCTCTCCCGCGCCGGGCGACCCCGCGGTCACATGCTCCTCCTGTCCTTCTCGCCGAGCGTGCTTCCTGCCGTAGGGACAGCCGAGGCATGGCAGCTTTACTGAGACCCGCCAGCCGGCTACTCCGTGCCGGGGTGGCCCGGAGCCTCCCGCTAAACCTGCGCCTCCTCGCGGGTGTCCCCGGCCGGCCGCATGCCGCTCTCTGTTTGCCCGCCAGTCGCACCGGGCCTGTAGCTGGGTGAGTATTCGGCTGCTTCCCCCCGCCTGCCTGCAGTGCGGCCGTCCTCCGGGGTCGTGGATGCCGGCGGGGGCCGGGTCCCACCTGTGCTCTCTCCACGCATTCCTTGCCGCTCCAGGGCCAAGTGTCCCCGGGCCTCGGACCACGCTCCCTACTGGGGGAGTTTCGGGTGACAGGGTCGGTTGCCTTCAGAAGGTCATAGCTAGAGGCATGGCTTGCTTCCGGCGTGGATCCTGCCCTCGCCGCCTCGGACTCGGTCTTCCTGCCCTCTGGTTACCGACGGCCTAGGAAACGGGGGCTTTGAAGGCTGCTGTCAGGGGTTAGGTGTTACTTCTTTCCTTGTGATTGACCAGCTTGGGTGCTGTCCCACGTGCAAGTGTTATTGGTGTTCTGTAACCAGCTAGGATTTAGGTTTCGAGAGCTTTATTTTGAGTATATAAAGCTCGGTATAACGTAGCCGTGGACGTTTAATTACGGTCAGTTTGGGCTTGTGACTTCGTTTTTTTGAGTGGGGTTTATTTTTACCTCTCAGTATTTATGAGGATATGTTGTGGGCTAAAAATTGACACAGGAGGCTTTGAAAGTGTTAAAGAATGGATAAATGAACACATTTTAGGCACTCTGTGGAAACTGGGGGTGCAAAGGCAAGTTAAATTCTCACTGGGGATCAAATGTGTAGATAAATGCCTTTATGGGTTGGGGTTTATCGGGAGATAGGTTTGGTGTAGACTTTACAAGGGAGAGGATGAGGAAGTTTGACGAAAGTGTTGAGTGGGATTCTGATAACCTGGGAAGAGTAGATGGGCACCAAGGTTTTAGAATTGGAGAAAAACTGATTTTGAAAAGACTCATGTTTATACATAAACATACTTTGAGAGACAGCATAAGGATTAAGAGCTGAAGATCTGGAATCCGCCAGGACTGGACTTCAGGTTCCTCTGTTTATTTTCATTATGCCATCGGATAAGTTACTTATCTCCAGGCGTCAGTTTCCTCGGTTCTAAGAAGGGAGTAATAATAGTGCTGGTGGTATTGCATGAGATTATCTATAAAAAAAACTCTTAACATAGGGCCTGGTACCTAGTTAATGCTTTATTAATCACTATCATAGTAATAGTAATAGCTGTGATTGCATGGATCTTTGTGAACCAGCCTGGAAGCCTATTATATGTATAAAGTTATATGAGGAAATGTTTTATGATTTCTTAACAAGTTAGTTATATCTTTTTGGAATGAGCCTGCCTATAACTTGTGGCCTACCTAGATTTACTTCCTCATTAGGCCTGAACAGCTAATCCTTAAAAGTCATCATGCCTCTGCTTTCAAAGAGTTTCTTTTGAGAAAGTTGTGCCAATTACTCATATTTTTTAGTCCTTCCCATCTTTGTTAGGTCAAGGAGGGTCAATGTTACGGTTCCTCTTCACTGTTGCATTTGAGGAAAACAGTTAAGGGAGCCCATTGTAATAGAAAGGGTAGTGGGCTGGGTCCTCATTGGACCTGGGCTCCATTTACTTGCTGCGTAATAGTACCTAAGCTTTTTTGATCCTCTGTTACTGTAAAAATAGAGGTAACAAGTCTTTCTGCTTTCTTTGTAAAGCTCATCTCTTGTCACTCAGGATTCATCTTAAATGCTGTCTCTTCAAGAGGTCTTACCTCAACACTTAATCTAAAAAACAACACAATTTTAGTTTTATCGTGCATGTCTCACTTGTCTGATAATACACACACACAGATCCATATATCTATGTATTTATTTTGGCTGCACCTGCAGCATATGGAAGTTGCTGAGCTAAGGATCACATTTGAGCCACAGCTGTTAGCAACACTGGATCCTTAACGTGCTGTGCCACAGTGGGAACTCCTTTCTGATATTATTTATCTGCTTGCTCTTTGTTTCCTTAGTAGAAAGTGAGTTGCATGAGAGCAAAACTTTGTCTTGTTCACCATTGTATGCTCAGCTCATCGCAAGCAATAAAGAAGTATTTGTTTTCTTTTTTCTCTTGGACTCTGAACCCTTCTATACAGTTTCCTCTCCACAGTCTGTAAGCATCCCCACATTTTTCCCACCTGAAAAACAAAACGTTTCCCCAACCTGGACTTAACTCAAGATGCTTCCTAGTCTCTCCTCCCTGTCTGTATTCCTGTCTTCTTCATTTCCTCCCTTAACATTCATTCTTCCAACTCATTGCAATCACCCCACTGGGAAAAGCTATCACTGTCTTATTTATTACTTTTTATTATTATTTTTTCTTTCTTGGCCACCCTGTGGCATAAGGAAGAGATCAGATCCAGGCCAGGGATGAATCAGAGCTGCAGTTGCAACCTTCGTTTGGGTGACCTCTTCCATTTTCAGAGCTCCAGCCTGTGCCTACCTCTTTGATGATGGCAAGATTTCTCCTCCTGGTTATAGACTGTCTATTAGGCACCTCCACTGGTTGAACTATAGGTACTCTAAACCCATCACATCTCAAACTGGATTCATCACTTTGCTATACACCAGAAACTAACAGAACATAGTAAATCAACTATACTTCAATTTAAAAATTAAAAAAAGGAAATATCAATTTGTCTTTCCTCCCAAATCCGTTCCTCATGTGTTTCTTGTTTCAGTGAATGTTGCAGTTTCTGCTGCTTCCTAGAGATTTCTTACTTCCTTGTCTCCACCCTATCCCTTAAGTATTGATTGCACAAATAATCAAGTTCTGTTAGATCTATTTCATTTGGAATGATTTCTTCTCTTCCTCCAACCCTCACGTTATTCCATCCTTTCCCCCGTAATTTGGTCATATCCTTTTCCCACTTAAAATCAGACACTGTGATTGCTCCCATTAGTTCCAGGATAAGGTGCTTGGTGATCTGAAGGTGCATCTGCAGCCTCACTTCTTGAGTTCATTCCCATGGTATCCTCTGTCCTAGCCATAACAAACTACTACTTTGAAGTCCTTTATAGCAGGGCTTCTGAAACTATCATGAGCATATGAATTCCCTGGGGTTCTTGTGGAAACGCGGATTCTGATTTTGTAGGTATAGGCAGGGGCTTGCGATTCTGCATTTTTAACGAGCCCGCAGATGATAAAGGTGCTGCTGGTCTGTGAGCCAGCAAGGCTTCAGTGGGCCAGGTCGCACGTCTTTTTGCCTTTGACCGTGATGTTCACTCTTGGGATGTGCCTCTTCTCCGTTAAATCTCTTTGGATGACTTCTCACATTGGACCACTCCCTTCCTGAGTTTTCTCTCAGATCCTGAACAACTAAAGCACCTGTTAACACAGTTGCATGTGTACCCACCAGCACCCCTTGACCTTGTTTTAAGTTCCTTGAAAGCAGGGATTTTGTCTTATTCTTTTTGCCTCCCCTGGTGTCTGACTTTGTGGCACATAGTAGATGTCAAATGTTTGTTGGTGAATCAGTGAACATCTTAGACATTGTTGAAGGAATATATGTGAGATACAAAGGAGTTTGAAGGGTTACTTATCCCATTATGCAGTGAATCTCCACAAATCCACCATGATCTTGATTTCCAGGAATGTCTGAGAAGGACAGATGAGTATTATTGAGTGAAATTAATAGAATTTATTAATCAGTACTTTGGTACTTCAGATGAAAGGTAAGCTTTGAGCTAAATCAGTTTGGCATTGGATCTAGATTGATGATTGTTTTAAAGGTGAAGATCACATATTGCCTTATGACAGAATGCTGTGACTTCTGAAGTTGAAAGAAAACTTCCTTGTTTACCTCTCACTTAAAAAAAAAATTCTCAAGAAATATTATAAGTCTGGATTTCCTGTCATGGCGCAGCATAAACGAATCTGACTAGGAACCATGAGGATGCGGGTTCCATCCTTGGCCTCTCTCAGTGAGTTAAGGATAGAGCATTGCCATGAGCTGTGGTGTAGGTCACAGATGCGGCTCGGATCTGGCATTGCTGTGGCTGTGGTGTAGGCTGGCAGCTACAGTACAGCTCTGATTCTCCCCTTAGCCTGGGAACGTCCATATGCCAAGGGTGTGGCCCTAAAAAAAAAAAAACCCAAATCCAAAAAACAAATATTTTATGTCTGTCTGGGTCCTTTGGAGTTGCAGTTCAGCCTCTGCTCCCTCTGTTCATCCATTAGGAGGCTGTGATTGCAACATGTACAACTATTATATACGTGTTGTTCACAAGAGGAATATAATACTGTGGCATTTCAGGGGGAAAAGAGTTACCGTTGTGGTAGGGAATCACTCAAGTTTAAGAGGACACATGTAGTGAGCAGTCAGAATATTCTAGGGGAAGAAAGAGCAGGGGGAAACTTTGAGGCCATACTTTTATCCTGTGTGGTATGGGGTATGGAGAGCAGTGGATACAGCAAAGGCCAGTCGGTTTCTTAAAGCTACCAAAATTGACTGGAAAGTTAGTTGGAAGCCACTGGAGGGTTTTGCGAGGTATAGGTCTTGACAGTTTACACAGACTCTAGGGGAGATAGAGACTGGGGATGGATGGATCAACACTGACACTGCAGATCAGGGTTAATGGGGCTCAAGTAGATGGTGCAGAACCGGAGATACTTCCTTTTATGAGAAGGAGAACAGGAGTTTAGCAAGGATATTAGAATCAGGAAAAATAGATTTGCAAATTAGGATAAGTGATAGTACTTTTGGTGCAGATCTTTGCCATTTTCAAACTGTTTATATATCACACACATTTCATCTTCTGTGGGTTGATACTACAGATTGGGAAACTGAGGCTGAGAGGGGTAGAGTAATTTATCCAGGAGCTCCAGTTGGGATTCAGCTGCAGATCCTGTGATTCTCAGTTCCCAAGTATTTTAGGTGCTGAAGGAACTGTTTATAGACATAAAAGCATTTTTTAAAAAAGGCAGTATACATAATGCATTACAAATTTAAGAAGTAAAGACTATCACAGGTAAATAAGCACATGATAAGATCTCATAATGTGAACTCTGGAGGGGATCTCTAGAATAAGCTAGTCTATCGCACTCTCACTTTATAGAGGCTGCAGAAGTGTTTTGCTCCACATCACATGAGAGGTCCCAGCCAGGTTAACTGACTCTTCATGACCTCTTGTTGTAGCTGAGACAGAGACATCCCTTTGGACTGGAGGAGCCTGAGATGGAGGGCACATGTGGATAGGTGGAAAGGAATGGCTTTGGTATTTTAAGCTAGGAGACTGTTACCAAGTGTAGAAGGGTTGCTAGTGACTTGTAGTCTAAAATTCTGTGACTTACCATAAAGTATAAAGCAGTGTTTGGGGCACAGCTTAACTGGGCAGACTTTTTGGAGAATTGAGGTCTTGCAAAATTCAGGGAGGATTTCTTGGAGGAAGAAAATTCAGGGAGAACTTTACAACTGTGACAACTTTACAAAAAGTTTTTTTTTTTTTTTTTAAGATGAATCAACAGCTATTTATTGAGTACCTTCTATAATAAGAGCTATTTACTGAGCACTCTTTTTTGGGAGGAGGACCACACCTGCAGCGTATGGAAGTTCCCGGTCTAGGGGTCTAATTGGAGCTGCAGCCGCCAGCCTACACCACCACCACAGCAGCTTGGGGATCCAAGCAGCATCTGCAACCTATACCACAGCTCATGGCAACGCCAGATCCTTAACTCACTGAGCAAGGCCAGGGATTGAACCCACATCCTCATGGCTCCTAGTCAGGTCATTAACTGCTGAACCACGACAGGAACTCCATATTGAGCACTCTTTTGTTAGGAATCTTATATTTATATTTTTATGTGATCTTTATAAGGTCGGTAATTTTCCTCATATGAAAGAATTAATGCTTCAGAAGACTGAATACCTTTTCCAGAGTCAAATAGCTGTAAAATAGCATAGCTTGGATTTCAATAGGCCTTTTAAAATAAGTCTTGTACTTTCTGCTGATACATTTAAAAAAAAATATGTAGTTTAGATTTATTATGCTTACTTTGCTGGATCTTTTATGTATATTTTCTCAGTGTTGCCCAAACATTGGGCATTTGTATACTGCCTTCAGATTTTTTTTGCCAAATCTGAGTACTACCTAAAGTATTATTTGTATTTAATATTTTTTCCATTGGATTTAAGTTTAAGATGACATTTTTTATAACTTTTGTTTTAAGAAGAATGCTTGATGTAATAGTTATTTAAAAATATTCAAGTAAATAAAACTACTGAAATGGAAAGTCTTTGTCCACATGCTGAAATCATTTTCCTAGCAGAAGTGCAATATTTTGGGAAACACTGCATTATCTCATTTAATCTTTGTGATATTTCTGTGAGGTGCATACTATTATCTCTGAGGTTTCAGAGGCTTAGAAGAGATAGTTGTGGTAACTTGGGCAGAGTTTATAAACTTGGCCATCTTATAAATGATGAGCTCAGGCTGGTCTGTAGGACTCAAGCCCACGCTCTCTGAGCTCATGTGTTTCCACCATGCCATGGAGCCTGCTGGTTTTGTTTCTGAGATTGTGCTTACCAAGTGCTTATGAAAATGATACCTAAGAGATTAAGATTATAAAAAAGGTTAAGTCAGTTTTTCTAGGGCACCTTTACATGAGTTTTCTCTACTCCATGGAAGTGAGAATTAACAAATTTTTACTGGTGAGATGTGTTGCCTGGAATTTACAGTTAAGTCAGTTGGGGGCCTTGGTGATATTTGTATTTCTTTCCTGTCTCCACTGCCCCCTGCTCTAAACTTCCATCAGTCTTTCACCTGGACCTCTGCAACAGCATCCTAAATGGTATCTTCATTATAATTCTTGCTGCCCCTAATTTGTTCTTCACCCTGCAGCTAGACTGATCTTTTCAAAACAGAAATCGAACATGCCACAATCCCTGCTTATAAACCTTCAGTAGGGTTCTGATACAGTTCTGTATTTGGAATAAAATCTGTACCTAGAAGAAAATTCAGACTCATTGTCCTCAGAATCCTTCATCATCCAGCCCAGTCTTTTTCTCCCTCCAGCTTTATCTTATCTGTTGCCCACTTGCTTGATATTCCGACTATTCTACTTTGCTTAGAATACGGTCATCCTCTGTTGTCCATTGGCTGCTTCTTTTCATCCTTAGTTAAAAACTTATGTGTCATCTTATTTGTACAGTTTATCCAAAATAGAACCCCACTGTACTCTTTGATTGCAGTTCCTCGATTCCTTTACAGGATGTAACACAACTGGTGTTTTGTTTTTAACTTTCACCAATTGATGATCAGATTTACTCACTCGATAAGTAGAAAGAGTGATCCTGGCACAGTGCCTTATACATAGAAGATGCTCAATAAATCTTTTAATACATTGATAAATGAAAGAACTTGGGTTTGAGTGGTAAAAAGAAAATTATAGGATCTTAAAGAGGTAGTGACATGAAGATGGTTTTGAGGATAATTGATCTGGCAGTTGTATGAAGAAAACCTAAGCCAGAGTTCCTATGTGGCTCAGCGGGTTAAGGATCTGGCATTGTCACTGCAGTGGCTCAGGTTGCTGCTGTGGCATGGGTTTAATCTCTGTCCCGGAAACTTCCACGTGCCTTGGGTGTGACCAAAAAGGAAAAAAGAAAACCTGAAGTCCGAGAAACTAACTAGGGGTTTGTTGCAAAAATCCATGTATTCTGGATTGAACAAGGAACTTAGACATAAAGAGGCATATGAGGGCTTGGCAAATGGGATGTGAAGGTGAGAGGGCTTGAGCAATAAGGTAATTATCTAAGATTTTGAGCTTGAGGGAGCAATGTAAAGGTGATGTTGTCAGTCTCAATGGAAAAATTTAAAAGGAATACCAACCAATTTTAGGAGTCATTATCTTTTAAAATTTTTGACATGTTAAAATTTAATCAAAATCAGTGTTCGTATAAAATGTTTAAAAAATATGTACCATAACCAAGTTCGGTTTATTCCATGTGTGCAAGACTGGGTCGACATTTGAAAAATTATTTGAGACAATCAGCCATATCAACAGGCTAAAGAAAGCTCAGTGGAATCGTTAAAGTAGGGCTTGGTGAGAATATAGAGATAAATGTGAGATACTTATTGCCTACAGAATGGCTCAACAAAATAAGCTGAGAGGAGCTTTGTGGAAATTAGTACTGTATTTTAGAAGCATGTCATAAAATCCAAATTCCTTTTTTATCAGCTGTTGTAGACTTTTCCCTTATCTAGTCTCACCTTCCCTGTGCAGGTTTAATTTTTACCACTTTCCAGTGAACTGCCTGTAGCAGCCGGATTAGTTTCCTTGAGCTCATTACAAATACTGGCCCTGTCATTAACTAGCTTTTACTCTGACTTTAAGCAAGTTACTTTCTGATCTGTGAAGTCAGAATTATGGGCATAGTTTTCTATTACCTAGCATTTATTTAATGCATAATAAACTTTAGCTACCGATTATTTCTCTTCTATCATGTATCTGTGTCCTTTAAATTTTGATAGCGCCAAAGTGATGCTAAATTGGCTGATAATAGCAGCGGAAAAGGAAGAAGAGAATAGGGAAGGGAAAGTTTTAAGAATGTATGTGATTAGTTTGGTGTATATTCAAAGTTAATGAGGAGTGAGTAACAATTCAATAAAAAGTTTACTTGAAGAAATAACACTGAGCCTATCCAGAACCTACAAAGCTTGTATAATATGTCATTAGGGAATTGCAAGTTAAAACAACAATTTGATACCACTGCATACATGTTGGAATGGCTAAAATCCAAAACACTGATGGCACCTGTCTTGAGGACATGGTGCAGTAGGAACTCTCATTTCTTGCTAGTCGGAATGCAAAATGGTAAAGTCATTTTGTAAGGTAGTTTGACAGTTTCTTGCAAAGTTAAATAAACATAGGCTTACCATATGATTCCAGCAGTCACACTCCTAGATATTTACCCAGATTAGTTGAAAAGTTCTTTCCACACAAAAACCTGCATACAAATGTTTACAGTAGCTTTATTTATAATTGCCCCAAATGGGAAGTAACCAACACATCCTTCAATAGGTGAGCAGATTAATTGCGGTACATCCATGCAATGGAATGTTATTCAGCACTAAAAAGAAAACCTGAGCTATCAAGCCAGGAAAAGACACAGAGGAACCTTAAATTGTGTAATGCCAGGTGAAAGGAGCCAATCTGAAAAAGGCTATACCATATGATGCAATTATATGGCATTCTGGAAAAGGTAAAACAAGGCAAGTAAAAAGTGGTTGCTAGGGGTTCAGGAGGATGGGGGAAGGGATGAATAGGTGGAGCAGAGGGCATCTTTAGGGCAGTGTGGTTCTGTAATATATTTGTCAAAACTCAGAGATATGTAGGCACAAAGAGTGAGCCCTATTGTAAACTAGAGACCTTAGTTAATAAGAATGTTATCAGTATTGGTCATTGTTTGTAACAAACGCTCCACATTAATACAAATTGTTAATAGAGGAAACTGGGTGGAGGGGAAAAGAGGGTATAACATATGGAAACTCAGTATTATCTGACAGTTTTTCTGTAAACTTGAAAATGCCTTGAAAAAATAAAGTATTTTTAAAAGTTACAGGTTTAATAGGGGAGTCCCGTGGAAGCCTGTTTATAATAATCTAATAATCTAGTCCTTGTACCTTTTTGAAATGTAGATGTTCAACTATAAAAAATCATTTCACACTAGAGAGTCAAAACCACTACCACCGGTTACAGAAAATGAAACAAGAACAAGCCCCCCAAACATGAGAAAAATAACTTTTTAAGTGCCAGAGTTTGCCAGAGAAATTCATGGGTAACCCAGATGTTAGTAATGTGTACTCCAGTCTCAGAACCTGAAAAATTTAACTTAAAAAATCCAGACGAGCCATTTAAGACACTTGGGTGAAATGATAAAATAATTTTCCCTCATGTGTCTACATCAGTCTTGGTCATCAGGATTTGGAGGCAGTGCATTCCAGCTTGAACATGCCTGTGGGAAGTTCCTGCCTTGCATAGACCCGCCTTAGCCCCTGCACTTGCTCTCGCCTTCCAATCATAGCATTCCTATTGGAACAGGCTGTGAAAGTCTTATTTTCTTAGGGTGTGTTAAAAATAAATTCTGGGCCCAATAAGAAATGTAGAAAGCGCTGCACAGGAGAATCCTTTTGAAGAGTGAAGAATCCTTTGGTTTAAATATGTAACCCTTCCCCTCCCCAATTTATTTTATAGTAGATTCCTTTTTTTTTTTTTTTTTGTCTTTTTGCCTTATCTAGGGCCGCACCCGCGGCATATGGAGGTTCCCAGGCTAGGGGTCTAACAGGAGCTGTAGCCGCCGGCCTTCGCCACAGCCACAGCAACGTGGGATCTGAGCCGCGTCTGCAACCTACACCACAGCTCACGGCAACGCCAGATCCTTAACCCACTGAGCAAGGCCAGGGATCGAATCTGCAACCTCATGGTTCCTAATCGGATTCGTTAACCACTGAGCCACGACGGGAACTCCAGATTCCTATTTTGACAGAGCTTGTTAAAGGCAGACACACTTATGTGAAGGATTAAAGATTTATTTTTTGAGAAAAACTAACTTTAGAGTGTTCATAATGCCATGCTGGCCTATTAACATCTGCCTTCTGCCTGAATTTTATTTGTGTTGTTTAATCTTACATTCTAAAGCTGCACTTTAAGCAAAGATTTTTATTTTTATGCTCCTTTATTTTATCAGATTTCGGTTGTGTAAAAAAGTTGACAAATGTACTTCACCACAGTTTTGAAATCTCCATATTAGGTTTCGTCGGATTATATTATTTCGCATTCACTCGAACCTGACACATTGTTCTGCGTGACTTGAAGTAATATTTTGGGTTTGCTTGACCAGCAAGGGCATAGGTAATAACAACAGATCCAGTAGCTAGCTAAATGACCAGAGAAAACTTTTGAAAATAAGAGGTAAATACTTGTAGGAGTGTATCTTATGTGGTTTGTAGGTAAAAATCTAGCATTGAATTAATTCAGTTCATTTAACAAACTTTTAATCAGTCGTCTCCAAGTGTTGATCATGAGGTTTACAAAGTTAAGGTACTGTCTTGTTTAGTTAGTATTCTGATTTTTTTCCACTGTTTTTCAGTCTCCTGATTTACATAGATGGAATTATGATGGCCAGAGTGGTTGTGTTTTTGTCTCAGGTCGCAGTGGTAAAATTTCTAATCTAGTATCAATTACTGCCTCTGTGTTTTACATAACCTTACAGTGAAACAACTGCTATAGATTTTTAATGTAACATTAAATTTGTGACAGATTTTCCAGTTTAATAACATAAGGCTAGGAAGTCAACAATTTTATTTTTAAACTCGCTACTATGTAAGTATTTATTTTGGCACTTGACTGTAGTAAAAAAAAATGTGCTCATGCTTGAAAAATGTGATTATCATCCTAAAGGCATTCTTGAATTAATAAGTAGAGTATTTTTACATTATACTTGGTTAATATATACTTAGTGTATGTTATTTAGTTACATTTATTGGCTACTTCTGAAAAGTTATGATATTTGGGGGTAAATAAGTAAATCTCTCTGAATCAGATAATTTTGTGTGAGATTTGAATGCAGAAAAAATTTAAATTCAGTTCAGAAATTTATGATAGGGTTTCCTTGATGCATAGGAATTATTTCTAAGTGTGGTATTTGTAAGTTAGGTATAGCCTGTATTTCTATAGCATAGAATAGCTTTGATTTCATGTTTTAGAGCATTTAGCTTGCATGTTAGACCTGTATTATTAAAATACCAAATGGTTTAAAGATTGTCTGCTTTTTGTAAACACATATGCACTTGTCTGACCTTACTTTATGTATAAACATTTTTTCCTTTGACTTTCTCCAAATTAATGATTTTTAATACCAGAATCTAGTTTTATTTTGATGGTTGTAGTTGTTAAAATAGTTAAGAAAGTACACAGTCAGCATTTTGGCAAATGTAAATCGAGAGCTGAAACATTGTCATTATAAAATGTTTCTGATTTATTTAGACAGATAGGAAATTCTTTTGTCCTTAATGATCCTTTAAAAAAAGTGCATAATTTTAACTTGGCAGTTGGTTTTCTTTTAAATTCATAATAAGCTATACCTAGAAAACTTTTGAAGAATGCTTTAGAATTCTTTAGAATTTTAGATATATTTTAGATACTGTCTCTCATTGGTAGAGGTGAGAGGAGCTTTGTAGCATAATCTTCATTTTTCCTTCATGGGTTTTGGTTAAGGAGATTAAAACAACACTGAAAATGTACCATATTATTATCTTTTAGTCTGAGATGATTGCATATGGAAGGTTATTGAGACAATGTCAGTTATTCAAGAGACTGCTTTGCATAAAATTTATGTGCTTTTTTTTTTTTTTTTTGGTCTTTTGTCATTTTAGGGCCACACCCGTGTCATATGGAGGTTCCCAGGCTAGGGGTCTACTCAGAGCTACAGCTGATGGCCACAGCCACAGCAATGCTGGATCTGAGCCGTGTCTGCAGCCTACACCACAGCTCACAGCAACGCTGGATCCTTAACCCACGGAGTGATGCCAGGGATTGAACCTGCAACCTTATGGTTCCTAGTCAGATTTGTTTCTGCTGCACCATGACAGGAACTCCATGTGCATTTGTTTTTATTTAAAGCAAAGGTCAAAAGTTTCCTACCAATTTATACTTCTCTGAACATTTTTGCTTTTGTGCTATGAACTTAGGTTTAGTAACTAATACGAAAGTTGTGTAAATTTTACTCACTGAAATGACCTGTATGGATAGTAGTTGACTTAATTTATTACTAATTGTGTTTCATTTAATAGAGGGCTACTAAGCCAAGTCAGGCTGTACACCATTGCTGCTGAAAAAAAGAACTATCTTCAGGAGGAGGCCACTTCTTCTCATAGAAGGAATGCCAGCCAGTTTGATTGGGCTCTGATGAGGCTAGATAACTCTGTCCGAAGAACCGGTCGCATCCCTAAGACCCTTCTACAAAAGGTCTTTGATAGCACCTGCCGCTCAGGTATTTCAAGATTTTCTGTTCAGAAAGTTGAACTTCTTAAATAAGTACTTGTGTGAGAGTAAGCTCATAATAGACCACATTATTCGATACTTTTAATTTTGTGTTATGATCGTCATCTTTTGTTTTTCCAACTCATCAGAGTAAAGTTTTGAGTAACTGAAACATTTTATTTGTTTGATAACAAAACAGTAAACATTTGTTTATTTCAAAATCAGCATATGAAATTTTCTTTCTGCACAGTTTATAAAGGAGTCAGTTTCAGTGGTAAACTTTCTTGGAAGATATTAGTTATTTTTTAAAAATTTTATGGTTTTTTTTTTCCATTATAGTTGATTTACAGTGTTCTGTCAGTTTCTACTGTACAGCAAAGTGACCCAGTCATACCTATATACTTTCTTTTTCTCATGTTATGCTCTGTCATGTTCCATCACATTTATTCTGATCTTCCAGTGTATAATGTCTGCCTTCCCTAAAATGATCACATACGACAGATTACCCAGAAAGGCTGATAATCATTATTTCTCTTTCATTTTCACTTAGCTGTTAAAATCTATTTGAGTCACTTCTGCAGCTTTGATAATCCGATAGAAACTTGTAGACCCTAACCGCATATCCCCAAAAAAACCCAGCCCCATGCACTCACACAAAAGCCCACGTGCAGTCCACACACACATCATTTTGTATATAGTTTCAGAGCATTCGCCAGCTTCCTAAAGCTCATTCATGATTTCAGTCACATTGAAAAATTGTGGAATCAGGAGTTCCCATTGTGGCTCAGTGGTTAACGAATCCGACTAGGAACCATGAGGTTGCGGGTTCGATCCCTGGCCTTGCTCAGTGGGTTAAGGATCCGGCATTGCCGTGAGCTGTGGTGTAGGTTGCAGACGCGGCTCAGATCCCGCGTTGCTGTGGCTGTGGTGAAGGCCGGCAGCTACAGCTCCTGTTAGACCCCTAGCCTGGGAACCTCCATATGCCGCAGCTGCGGCTCTAGATAAAAGGCATAAAGACAAAAAATAAATAAAAAATAAATAAATAAAACACACGCTTCATGACGGAGGCTAATGTGAGGAAAAAGAATGTATGTATATGTGTGTGACTGGGTCAATTTGCTGTACAGTAGAAAACTGATAGAACACTGTAAACCAATTATAATAGAAAAAAAATAAAATTCATTATAAAAAATGAAAAAACAAAAAAAAAAAGAAAAGAAAAATTGTGGAATCGAATAATGAGGGTTACCAAAGAAGTATCAGTTATAATTATATACATTTAAAGGCAGTTTTTTTTTTATCATTTTCTCTTTGATTTATTGAGTTGTATGGCTGTCACCACAATTTTAGAACATTTTTATCACCTCTGACAAAGAAACCTCCACATCCCCAAACATCAACTCTAAACCCCCATCCCTTCCAATCCTAAGCAACCACTAGTGAGTGTACTCTCTGTCCTTGTCGATTTGCTTATTCTGGATACCTTATATAAATGGAATCATGCAATAAGTGGTTTGTGTTTGTTTTTGTTTTAAAGGCAGTTTCAGGGACATGTAGATAAAGGGTCATGGGTAAAGAAAGAAAAGTTTATATTTTCTAACATATTAAAACCCTGAATTGGATATTCATGGGTTTTAATTGTACTGCTTTGTACTGTTTTCATAAGATATTGAGAAGCTTAGGCTTTATATTGCTGTAAGCACTGTTTATAAATTAGTTTCTTTGTATTTTTGTATTCTGTAAAGTCTTATAGATTGTACAGATATATAACCTAGCTTAACCAGGAAAGCGGACCAATTTTAAAAACTTTTAATAACATTATAAATGACACTTGTTAATTGGGATAGGATTTTTTCCTGGTCCATGAAAAATGTTATATTTTAATATTTAATGAGGCTGATTTTTAAATATTCACAAATTTCTATTTACGTTTTGATATTTATCTCTATGATATTGGTACTGTGTTAAATCTTATCTGTTAACCTGTTTTCACAGGTAGCCCGGGTAGTAATCAAGCCTTGCTTCTGCTGCGCAGCTGCGGTTCTCTCTTGCCTGAACTAAAGCTATCAGAGAGAACGGAATTTGCTCACAGGATATGGGATGAACTTCAGAAATTGGGTATGATTGATTGAATATATGATGTGTATAAAAGGTGTAGGTATTTTTTACTGTAAAATAATTTCTTTACTAAAGGCTGTAATTCAATTTTATGGAAGGGGTTACTTGATTTTTTGTGTGTGTGTGAGATATGACTTATTTAGTGAGTTACAGTGACATCTAGGGGTATTAAGAATAAAATCATTCTTTCTTTCTTTCTCTCTTTCTTTCTCCCTTTCTTTCTTTCTTTCTTTCTTTCCTTCCTTCCTTCCTTCCTTCCTTCCTTCCTTCCTTCCTTCTTTCTGTCTTTTTAGGGCCACACCCACAACATATGGAAGTTCCCAGGCTATGGGTCGAATCAGAGCTACTGCTGCCAGCCTGCGCCACAGCCACAGCAATGAGATATCCGAGCCTCCTCTGTGACCTACATCATAGCTCATGGCAACACTGGATCCCTGACCCCCTGACCCACTGAGTGATGCCAGGGATTGAACCTGCATCCTCATGAATACTTGTTGGGCTCATTTCCCCTGAGCCACAACAGGAACTTGCTTAAGAATAAAATAATTTTTCATAACAAGTATTACTTTTAGGGTAAGTTAAAAAGAATGAAACAGAATGACATGTGGTCTGTCAAAGTTACAAGCATGTACTATATGACCAAGCAGTTCTATTTGTTAGCATTTATTAAGATATCAGTGTTTTAATGTGTTTATACTTAAAAACAATTTTTTGAAGTACAGTTGATTTGCAGTATTACATTATTTTCATGTGTACAACATAGTCCATTTGTTAGAATTTAGATGGATATACTCACATGTGCAAAAAGATATTCTTCGTTGTAGCTTGTTTGCAATAGTAGGAAATTGGAACCAACTCTAATGTCCCTCACTAAGGGACTGGTTAAATAAATTATGAAGTGTCCACAAAATGGGATACTGCGCAACTGATTAAAAAAAGGAGTTTTCATATATTAATGTAGAGTGTTCTCCAAAATATAATTACAGATTAAGGTACAGAGCAGTGTGTACAGCATACTGCCATTTTGAAGAAAAATGTTTATATGCATATGTGCATATAATATTAAAATATTTCTGAAGGGACGAGAAACACTAGATATAATTTTTTATTCTATACCTTTTAAAAGTTGAATTTTCTTTCTTTCTTTTTTTTTTTATGGCTGCGCCTGCAGCATATGGAAGTTCCCAGGCTAAAGGTCTAATCAGAGCTGCAGCAGCTGCCAGCCTACACTACAGACATGTCTGCAGCCTTCACCGTAGCTCACAGCAGCACCGGATCGTTAACCCACTAAGCGGGGGGTCAGGGATCGAATCCACCTCCTCATGGATACTAGTCAGATTTGTTACTGCCGAGCCACAACAGGACTCCTAACATTGTAATATTGTTGATTATACCTTTTTACACTTGTTCATTTTGGGGCTGTCAACATAATACCTATGCAAAAAATAACATAGTTTAAAAATTTAAAATGTCATTTGATAAAATTCAGTGTTCATTCCTGATTTAAGAATATCTTAGCAAAGAAAACCAGAGATGCCTATTTGTCAGTAAGTCACATAATTTAAAAACACATGTTGAACTGAGAGAAATATTTGTGAGAATATTTAGAATATTTTCTAAAATAGAAAAGAACCCTTACAAAAGAACCCTTACACAGTAGTCACAACGTTAACACCTCAATAGAAAGACAGACACGTATTACTTTCTATTATAACTGTTTACAAACGTGTCTTTCCTCTATACTGTGTATCCTCTGTAAGAGTGAAATTCATAACATCTTTTTCTCTTTGACAGTAGATTAATACTTTGAACATATTACACTTGATGAATACTTATTGAATTAATATTGCTAGAAGCCTGGTAGATTGCCACTGTGCCTCTTGTTCATGGACTTTTAACGCCGCAGGAGAATTTTTTTAGCTTAGGTACCATGTCCAAGGTTGCAGAATGAACTGTTGACAGATCTGAGACCAGAACTGAGGTTTCCAGCCTAAAGGGGAATTCTGCAAGAACATTGGAAATGATAGACTTTCATTTCAGTGTTGCCATATGCTAAATTGTTCAGAGTGACTTCTGATGTACTTCTTGGCCACATCATGATAATATGTCTCCTTAACTTTATCTGCTCAAGTTTTTGTCTTTTCTGGTGTGTTCTTTGTTTCTTACTCTTTAAATCAGTCTAATTTTCAAGCAGTAATTTAAATCCCTCCATTCTAGGAAGTTCCAGCTGTGGCTCAGCAGTTAAGAACCCGACTGGTACTCATGATGTGGGTTTGACCCCTTGCCCTGCTAAGTGGGTTAAGGATCTGGCATTGCCATGAGCTATGATGTAGGCCAGCAGCTGTAGCTCCAATTCAGTCTCTAGTCTGGGAACTTCCATATGTTGCAGGTGCAGGCCTAAAAAAAATATATATAAAATAAAAATAAATAAATAAATCCCTGCATTCTAGAGTTTTACCTCCAGTCCCAATTAATGTCTCATCATTTGCCTGTGTTAGAGTTGTGCATCTGTCCTGTTAGTAGGTATTCTTCTCTTGGAGGCTGATGATCATATTTTTCACCGGATCTTCATCATGAACCTTCCAATGTTTTGCACACATTAGGTACTTCCCATGAACCTTCACACACATTGGGTACTTCATCATGAACCTTCTAGTGTTTTGCACTCATCGGGTACTTCTAGTGTTTTGCACACATTGGATACTTCCAGTGTTTTGCACACGTTGGGTACTAAAGTTGGTTGAAATTATAGAAAATGTTCAAGCAAATTTAACTTGACTTTGAGAAAATTTAAATTCTGGGGAGTTCCCGTCGTGGCTCAGTAGTTAACAAATCTGACTAGGAACCATGAGGTTGTGGGTTTGATCCCTGGCCTTGCTCAGTGGGTTGGGGATCCGGCGTTGCGTGAGCTGTGGTGTAGGTTGCAGACGCGGCTCGGATCCGTGTGGCTGTGGCGTAGGCCAGCGGCTACAGCTCCGATTAGACCCCTAGCCTGGGAACCTCCATGTGCCACAAGTGCGGCCCTAGAAAATGCAAAAAAGACAAAAAAATTTTTTAAATTCTACTTCTTTAAATAGTAAATTTATTAATATATTTCAAATTCAAAAGATTCAATAAAGTATACAGTAAAAGGCTTCAGCTTCTGTTCCCTAGATACCCAGTTCCACTCTTGGGGATAATGAGTCAAATCTAACTTAAAAAAATTCCCTAAGATAATAACCGCATTTTGGAAAATGATGACTAATTTTTTTAGAATGCTGATTCTTACAGGGGCTGTTAAAATACTTTATTTGCCATTGAAAAAAAATCCTGAATCATTAGATCTCTGATTTAGATACAAAGGTAGGGGTAAAAACTACTCTTAATAAAAAAGTGCAAACATGTTTTTGAGTATTGGTATAAGGACAGGTCCACATTTGATATTTGTATACTCTTGATAGGGGAAACTATATAATGACATCTTAAAGTTTTAAGATGACACCATATTTTTCTTGAATAGTAAAATGCCAGACTAATTAATGAAACTACAAATAAAAAAGTTCTGAAAGGTGTGGTGCAATGGAAACAGATCCAACTAGTATCCAGTGAGGATGCAGGTTCCTCACTGGCCTCACTCGCAGTGAGTCAGGAATCCAGCATTGCTGTGAGCTGTAGTGTAGGTCTCAGTCGTGGCTCAGATCCCTCATTGCTGTGTTTGTGGTGTAGGCTGGCAGCTGTAACTCCGATTCGACCCCTAGCCATGTCGCAGATGCAGCCTTAAAAAACAAACACGCGCACATGTGCGCGCACACACACACATACACAAAAGCTCTGTGAGATGACAGAAAAGTGGCAGATGAACTTTACCGTGGGCAAGCTCAAGGTAATACATGGCGGAGAGAAAAATTAACCATATTATATCAATGGAGGAGTGAGCTCTGACCCAGCAAGAAACCTGGCTTTTATCCAAGGAAGTAATATTTTAGAGCATTCCTTTGAGTTTGAACAAAATAAGTATAAGATAAATGCAAGAGGATGATAATTTACAAAGTTAATCAGTTGTAAGACTTTTTAATTCTTTCTGAAAGATACAGTATGTATTTTTTTTCAAGAGTCTCTAATTTTCAAGAAATGACCCATGAAATTAACTAGATGTAATAAATGTGTGTATACAATTTTTACTGAAGTTCACAGAAACATCTTTGTCATCTGTAGAACTATGCCATTGTGGCAGAAATAAAGAAATGAATTCTAGTAATGTTGAACCTTGATCGTGATAAAAATCTGTATGAAAATCCAGAATAGATATTACTTATCTTGGATTTTGAGCAGTTTCCTCAGCTTTTCCAACACATTAGAGTGAGTTGCCTTTATGAAATTAGCCTTAGAGCTATAGCCATCCATTGTTAGAGTTCAGTTTGAATTGATCGTTTTTATTGGAAGTTGTCAGACACTGTATGGTAACCTTGTTGCATAATTATATTGCAAATGTGAAATTGTGCATGGTTCCTGGTAAGGTCTTTTATAAAGTATTAAAATGGTTAAGAGATTGGGCTCTCAAGGCAGACCACCTGCATTGAAATTTTTGGTCTTGTGTAAGTGGAAGAGTCCATTTTCCTCATCTGTAAAATGGGGATGATAATAGTACCTGCCTCAAAGCTGTGAGGAGTTAATTCGGCCTCCAAATGCCGAGCACTTAGCCCAGTTCCTGAAATATAGTTAAGTACTCTGCATGTCTACTGAGGTAAAAACAAATGTTAATTTAATAGAACAGGTCTCTGCTGCTTTGAATCTCAAAGTTTTACACCATATGCCTCAGTAGCCACAGGCAGTTGAAAAGATAAAATTTAACAAAACATGCTACCACTGGTATAATATGATGACCATGATGTCATGAATGATGTTGTGAGTGCATATGGTAAAGCTGAATCGTAGCCTTAATTGACATGGCCTTAGGCAAGATGGACACAGAAGGAAAACCAAGGGCATTGGAATATAGGTAATTAACAATAGCAGACTAGAAATGGTGGTCAGCAAATGAAAATGGAGTGGAGATGGAGCCCTTCAAAAGCCGAGTAGCCTGGTTAGTAAATAAGCAAAATTGTCGGTACAGTCTTACCTGTATGTAATGACTGCTGTCAGAATCCATCCACCTCAGGGTATCGATAATGTGGCAAGGACTGCTTTATATAGAGTAATCTTTCAGTCACGTTAAATATAGGGGTATTGTGTGCATTTTCTAACAGGAAGGGAATACTGTGCTTCGTAAGTGAGGAACCTTTTAATACTTGAATAGGCAGTTACTTGGAATTGTCCTTTAATTCAGTAATTACTATCTTGTATATTTGGCTTGCTCTGTTCTGACAGCATTTCTATATAAATGGGTCTAAATATGGGGTAATATGCAGAAGTGATCATTTTACCCGTTTTTGTTAAATTTAAGTGCACATATTTTAGTTGTGATAAAGGATATGATTTTAAGTACTCTTCTGAAAATTTGATTTAAATTTCATTTGTAGGTACCGTGTATGATGTAAGTCACTATAATGCATTGCTTAAAGTCTACCTTCAAAATGAGTATAAATTTTCACCAACTGACTTCTTGGCAAAAATGGAGGAAGCAAACATTCAACCAAATCGAGTAAGAAGTTACCATTGTAATGTTTATCGGTCATATCCCCTTTTATTTTCACCCAGAAAAAAATTTTATTAAGAAGTATTAACTGGCCCATTTCATTGACAGGTGACATACCAAAGGTTGATTGCTGCTTATTGTAATGTGGGAGATATTGAAGGTGCCAGGTATGTTCTATAAATGTATGTTTAGGCAAACTAATTTGTAAGTCTTGTAAACCTAGAATATATTCACTTTTTTTTAAGTTTCTTAGTAAGAAAATTATTTCAGAAGTATTTTATCTAGCAAATTCAATCTTATGACCTAGATAAAATAAAGAATTGTGTAAAAGGGGAAGGATAATTGAAAATTGCTATTTTGATTAAAAATTTGAATTACCGGAGCAGATGTTTAGGTGTTGGCTTTACTTTTTTTTATTATGATTTCCAAAAGTAAACATACTTAGCCATTTACACTGTATACCTTTATAAAACTGATAATGCTCTTTTTCAGTGATTCATATAAAATCAGCTGTGACATTTCTCTGTGTATAATTTAGTAATACTTTTGGATGTAGGGTTTAGAAAATAATAAATTGAAACGTACAGCCTCATTTTTAACTAAATGAATCTTACTAAACTTTATGCTTTTAAAGGTTAATTAGCAGTACAGATGAAACAATTAGATTTTTTAAAAGTTCTCTACTATTTTTAACAAGAGTGCTTTGACTATTTATATGACTTTAGAGAGTGGGATTTTGTGTGCATATGTTGTAAAAAGTGGTTTTGATGTATATATCCAAGGAGTATTTTTATTTCTTTTTTATTGCAGCAAGATACTTGGATTTATGAAAACTAAGGATCTTCCCATCACAGAGGCTGTATTCAGTGCCCTTGTTACCGGGCATGCAAGAGCTGGGTAATGTTCAACCTAAAGTTTTCTTTGCAAGTGAGGTTTAAATTATAGAAAATTCTTTAATGGTGTTTACCATCTCAAAAAAGCCCACAGAAACCTTGAGTATATGAGGCAGAACGTATACATCTTAAAATAAGTATTATTAAATTTATGTGTTTCATAAAACTTTTATTTGAAGATTTTCAACTTTAAAACTTGGGCCTGATCTAAAGTAACTGACTTTGTATGTAAAGTTTATTAGCTGTCTGCCAGTGCTCCGGAAAATATTTTTATTTTTGAAGAATAATTTACTAACTGTTATTCTTTCCTAAAAAGGTAAATTTGAATCATGGAGTTCCTATAGTAACGAACTTGACTAGTATCCGTGAAGATGCGGGTTCGATTCCTGGCCTTGCCCAGTGGGTTAATGATCTGGCATTGCTGTGAACTGTGGTGTAGGCAGGCATCTACAGCTCTGATTCCACCCCTAGCCTGGAAACTTCCGTATGCCGCAGGTGCGGCCCTAAAAAAAAAAGGAAAAATTCAATCACAACATACTTGATGAAGGAGGGCACATGATTTAATGTCTATGTGGTTATAATAATTTGGCTTCTGTTTTGGGAAAGGTTACCTGTTTATAACCTTTATTACTTCAGAAACGTATTTTTGGTTTAATACATATTTGCCCTTTTTTATGTTACCTGATTCTAAATGATACTTAAGAATTTTGAATTTTAATAAGCATAGGTAGTACAGTCCAGATTAAATGATGATATTACATTTGGAAGTATTATAGTAATCTGTTTTATTGTCTTTGAATTAACTTACAGAGATATGGAGAATGCAGAAAATATTTTCACAGTGATGAAGGAGGCTGGAATTGAGCCTGGTCCAGATACATACCTAGCACTATTGAATGCCTATGCCGAGAAGGGTGACATTGAGCATGTTAAGCAGGTATGACTTATTTTATTATTTATTCATTTTTTTGTCTTTTTAGGGCCGCAACTGCAGCATATGGAAGTTCCCAGGCGAGGGGTCTAATCGAAGCTACAGCGCTGGCCTATGCTGGAGCCACAGCAACGGCAGATCCAAGCCACTTCTGCCACAGCTCTCGGCAACGCCAGATCCTTAACCCACCGAGCAAGGCCAGGGATCGAACCCACAACCTCATGGTTCCTAGTCAGATTCGTTTCCGCTGCGCCATGGTGGGAACTCCTTAAGCAGGTATGACTTAAATAAATGTACTTTAAAATCATTTATATGAACTCGTGTTACATTTTGCATGAAGCAGAAAAGTACAGTTTATATCTCTTTTGAAAGATATCTCTTATAGACAGCATTGAATAATTCTTACTTTATAGTTCAGTACTCTGGTGTTGATGTTATAGTTATTGTGGAGATAGAGTATTTTTTGTTTTATAAAACAGTCCTAAGCCTCTAGATGGCATATATTTCTAAGTTGTTAAAATCTTGGTAATTTAATTTATTTAGTGTTAATTAAAAAAAAAAAACTTGTTTCTAACTTCTTCTAATTTCTGGAACTATCTGTAGACCCTGGAAAAGGTGGAGAAGTCTGATCATTTCCTTATGGACCGTGATTTATTGCAAATTATCTTCAGCTTCAGTAAAGCTGGGTATCCTCAATATGTCTCAGAAATTTTGGAAAAAATTACATATGAGAGAAGATATATTCCAGGTAGTTTAAAATTTTTTATTTTCATGATTCTTCTAAAAAACCCAAATTATTATTTTTACATGATGGGAAGGGCATTGTTTAACAATAGGATATTGTAGTAGATGAACTTAAGATTCTTTTAAAGTCAGCTTAATAGACTGAAAAACTGAGTTAATGAATACATGGGAATGTTTTGATTTGAAAGTGTGCCACTATTAATTTAGGCAGATCTGTCCTTTTGGTGTTTGTAGTTCATAAGTTTGTCTTTCGTATTGATAGCAGTATAGAAATATTGTTCACATCAGTAACAAAAGATGTCTTTGTTTTCTTTCCAGATACAATGAACCTTGTTTTGCTTTTAGTCACTGAAAAATTGGAAGATACAGCCTTGCAGATTTTATTATCGTGTTCTATATCAAGGGAGGACAGTTTGAGTGACTTTGGCAGTTTCTTTTTACAACACTGTGTGACTATGAATACGGTATACAAATAGTCCATTTTTACTTTGTAGACAGTATAATAGGCAGTGAAATAAGATTCTTTAAAATATAGGGACATATTATGAGATCAGACCAACTATAAATATTGTGAAAACTTTGTTTTTGTGTTGTAAGATTTTTGGGTAGAAAGAGGATGAAAGGTTTAAATTTTTTATCTCAAAAGTGATAGAATATTTCCAGAAAGTCAGATGGTAGGACATTTGCAGATTCAGCTGATGTGATTCCTTTCTTTTCTAGCCTATAGAGAAGCTTAAAGACTACTGTAAGAAGTTAAAGGAAGCCCAGATGCACAGATCTCCTTTCCAGTTCACACTCCAATGTGCTTTACTGGCCAATAAAATCGGTACTGTGTTCTCGTAATGACAACTCCCATTCAATAAGTTTTGCTGAGATAACTTTGTAATATTTTACGGTATCTCTTTCAGATTTGGCAAAAGCTCTAATGAAGTCTCTGAAGGAAGAAGGTTTTCCTATCAGAACTCACTATTTCTGGCCATTGCTAGTTGGGTATCAGAAGGAGAAAAATGTTCAGGGTAAGGTTTTGCTTTTTACAGATTTATAATGGTTCAGATATCCAGTATAACAGTTTCTACACATATCTAGTTGAATCATTTGGGAAAACATACTTATCCCTGAGTATTAGAACTTATGAGGAAGTAGAATTAAATCATAGTAACGTATTAGGTGTTTTAAAAAAATCTAATGATTTCTTTCATCTTAATTTCATTTCTTAATTTATCTCTGATCTTGATAAACTTGTGAGTATGGTTTTAAGTAGTTCATTATTTTTAAGTTTTTCAAAATACTCTTTAGTTCATGATTTTATATACGTAGGGTGTTTGAAATTAGTTTATGTAGCCTTATTAAAGATAGAGTTATATATAGTCAAACCATTTTCTTTGTGGACCAGTCTATTTCTTCTTAACTGAGCTGAGTTACAATAATAGGAAAGGCAGGAAAACTTTTATTGTAAAATGAGTGCTCATGACCTGACAGCCTACTGATTGAAGGACAGAAATGTTCAATCTTTCAGCTTCTTAAGTACGTTTAAGCATTTAGCATACTTTTCCCTGTACACATGGGATGTCTATAGGATATGAATAAGAATTGAACAAATATTAAATTTTAGAGTACAGTATCTAATTCTTTGGTTTGCATTATTGGTAATTCAGAAAGAGAAGTCTCATAAAAAGATGCTTTTAGCAGAAGTACTTCCCCCTTGGGGAAACAAAAAATGGTCTTTTTCATTTTATCTCGCCGTATAATGTGCTTTAGAATGAGATGAAGAGTTGTTAGTATGACATTGGGTGACAAACAGAATGCACAAACAACAAAAAAGTGCTTTTAGCAGACTTTCATATTGCAATTTTATTTTAAATATATAGCCGTCTTCTGGCTTAAAGGAGATAGTGAAACAAGTATTCCCTAATTGTTTTAGGCTATAAAAATCTCTAAATCCTTTTTAGAAAAATCTTTGTGAAAACAGTATGCTAGTTGATTAACTCTTTGCATATCTTCCAGTTCTGAAAGCTCTATGAGGTAACCCTTAACCTGGTATTTTTGAGCCACAGAAAGTTTATATCACTTCATGAAAATCTTTGGACATATTAGTATTGTCCGTCTTTACACAGATATGAAAATACTTTCAGTGCTCCTGTTCCCTTGGTTGTGAGGTAAATTTGCTTTTCTCAACCTGTTATAGTATCTAGACTTGAATTGGTTACTGCATTTTTACTACTTGGTGAGCATGAAAAAGTTCATATAATTTCTTTCCAGAGTTGTAGCTCAGACTAGTAGAAAAGTGGATTTTATCTTGAATCCATCTTTTCTTAGAATCTTGGAGTCAAGGGTGCCATCTTGAAAGCTCACATTGTATTAATGAAGGAACTGAGAGCCCAAAGAAATTCAGTGGCTGATCTTAGGTTCCATACCTACCTAGGATTAGAATTAGAATTTCTGTCCTCCTAGTTTATTCCTTCTTCTTCTTCCCTGTTTTTTTTTTTTTTTATGGACGCACCCAAGGCACGTGGAAGTTCCCTGGCCAGGGAATGAATCCAGGCCACAGCTGTGACAATGCTGGATCCTTTAACCCACTGCACCAGACTGGGGATTGAACCCATGCTTCCTCAGGGAGCTGAGCCACTACAGTCAGATTCTTAAACTGCTGCACGACGGCAGGGAACTCCCTGTTTTACAGTTTTTAAAAACTAGTTTCCTTTTAGGAGGTGCTGAAATAAAGTATGTATTCTAGTCTTTTCTTCATGTAACAGGGAAATGGCTATATGTCTTCTATATAGTTTCTTTAGTGTAAGGTAAGAAAGTAACATTCTTGTAGTTCCCATTGTGGCTCAGCGGTAACGAACCTAACTAGCATCCATGAGGATGCAGGTTCGATCCCTGGCCTTACTCAGTGGGTTAAGATCTGGCGTTGCCGTGAGCTGTGGTGTAGGTTGCAGATATGGTCTGGATCTGGTGTTGCTGTGGCGGTGGTGTAGGCTGACAGCTGCAGCTCGGATTCAGCCCCTAGCTTGGAAACTTCCATATGCTGCAGGTATGGCCCTAAAAAGACAACAAACAAACAAAAGGAACATTCTGATTGATGCAGTGAATTTGCTTTTTGTCTGGGCAAAGTCATATATAAACCGGTAGAAGTAACTGAAGACAAAGATGGCTGCAGAGATGGAGGATGTAGTGTTTCATAAGGAATAAATAAAACCCTTCAGGAAATCAAAGAAAGGTATTTGGAGTTCAGATTAAACTGGACCAAGTTTTCAACGGTTGGACAATCAAACTTTTATTGAACTCTAGAATTTTTCTGGCTGTAACTTTGGCCATTACCAACCCCTAAGAAAAATTATCACAGGGACATCCTCATGGCTTATCTTCCTAGTATTTTTCTCTATGGCGCAAATGGAAAAGTCATCTCTTAAAATTTTAGCAAACTGGCCCAAGTAAGAGGAAATAATGCAGAATGATTGAGGATCTATGTTCCTTGATGTATTTAGGCAATATGAAAATAAGAATATAAAGGAGAGGTAAAATATAAAAGGAAGGATTGATATGAAAGCCAAAATGGCAGTTGAGTGAAGTGGTTGAATAGAAGGCATTTTTTATTTTATTTTTTATTTTTTATTTTTTTGCTTTTTAGGGCAGTGCCTGCAGCTTATGGAAGTTCCTAGACTAGGGGTCGAATTGGAGCAGCAGTCGCCGGCCCACGCCACAGACACGGAAACTTGGAATCTGAGCCGAACCTGGGACCACAGCTCATGGCAATACCAGATCCTTAACCCACTGAGCAAGGCCAGTGATTGAACCCACTTCCTCGTGGATACTAGTCGGGTTTGTTACCACTGACAATGGAAACTCCCTGTTTTATTTTTTGATTTTAATTTTTTCTTTCTTTCTTTTTTTTTTTTTAGGGCCAAACCTGAGACCTATGGAGGTTCCCAGGCTAGGGGTCGAATCGGAGCTATATCCACTGGCCCACACCACAGCCACAGCAATGCAGGATATGAGCCATGTCTGCAACTTACACCTCAGCTCATGGCAGGGCTGGATCCTTAGCCCACTGAGCGAGGCCAGGGATCGAACCCTCCACCTCATGGTTACTAGTTGGATTTGTTTCTGCTGCACCACAATTTTATTTTTTTGGCCATGCCTGTATCATGTGGAAGTTCCCAGACCAGGAACTGAACCCATGCCTGCATCATGTGGAAGTTCCCAGGCCAAGAACTGAACCCGAGCTGCTGCAGTGACAATGTTGGATCCTTAACAGCTAGGCTATCAGGGAACTCTTAGGGCACTTTTTAAAAAAGTGCCTCTTGGAGTTCCTGTCGAGGCGCAGCGGTTAACGAATCCGACTACGAATCATGAGGTTTCAGGTTCGATACCTGGCCCTGCTCAGTGGGTTAACGATCCGACGTTGCTGTGAGCTGTGTTGTAGGTTGCAGACGTGGCTCGGATCCGGCATTACTGTGACTGTGGTGTAGGCCGGCAGCTGTAGCTCCATTTCGACTCCCTAGCCTGGGAACCTTCATATGCCACGGGTGTGGCCCTAATAAAGCCAAAAAAAAAAAAAAAGTCCCTTCTATTACCTCTTTGTATAGTGAGTGCTCTGGGTAGAGTTTCAAATCTTGTGATGTAAGAGTCCTAGTTGGTGAAATTTGTGCAAGAAAACCATACATCTTTCCCAATAGTTTAAACTATTTTAATTCTTTTATTTATTTATTTATTTATTTTTGTCTTTTTAGGGTTGCGGTTATAGGATATGTATCCTTAACCCACTTCGCGAGGCCAGGGATAGAACCCACATCCTCATAGATACTAGTCAGGTTCTTAACCCACTGAGCACAACCAGAACTCCTGTTTAGATTTTCTGAGTTCACAGAAGTTTGAGATCCTTGTTTATCTAAATTAACATGTGATAATTTTAATTTTAAAAAGAAGCATGGATTGTATTTTTGAAAAGGATATGTTTAGTTACGTTAGATCAATCCTTTTTTTCTCCTTTTTTTTTTGTCTTTTTACCTTTTATCTGGAGCCGCACCCGCGGCATATGGAGATTCCCAGGCTAGGGGTCCGGCCTTTGCCAGAGCCACAGCAACACGGGATCCGAGCTGCGTCTGCAACCTACACCACAGCTCACGGCAACGCCAGATCCTTAACCCACTGAGCAAGGCCAGAGATCGAACCCGCAACTTCATGGTTCTTAGTCGGATTCCTTAACCGCTGAGCCACGAAGGGAACTCCTTTTCTCCTTATTGAGAAGTGTTTCCCTCTTCCTATCTGACTGTAGTAATTGAAGTGAGTATCTTTGTATGCTTCCTCAGAGTGCTTGAGGGAGTGACAGAACTTAGCTGAGGATTTCTGTTGTGGCGCAGCAGTTAACGAATCCAACTAGGAACCATGAGGTTGAGTGTTTGATCCTTGGCCTTGCTCAGTGTGTTAAGGATCCAGTGTTGCCGTGAGCTGTGGTGTAGGTCGCAGACGTGGTTTGGATCTGGTGTTGCTGTGGCTGTGGCATAGGCCAGGGGCTGTAGCTCCAATTCAAACCTTAGCCTGGGAACCTCCATATACCGCAATCGCAGCCCTAAAAAGCAAAAAAAAAAAAAAAAAAAAAAGGAACTTAGCTGAGCAATGATAGGAACCAAGGTTTTCTTAAACCTGCTTTAGTTTCAGTTAGAAAGATAAGTTAAAAATGTTACCAACACAGGTCATCTAAATAAGGACAATGCACTCCTCTCCCAGAAAAGTGTTATTGGAAAAATGAAGAGTTAAGAGGATGAGATACATTTGAGGCATAGATGATGGGGAGACGTGTTGGTATAGGAATACGAATCTTCTATCCGCAATCAATTTGTTGGCCTATTTCCAAACATCAGAGTGTCAGTTATAGTTACCTTATGCTACATTTACTCCATGTATCATCTAAGGAAATTTAAAAATTATTAGTTTTAAGACAGCTAAAAAGGTAACATCATTGTTGTTACTATTAACATTTGTTTAGTATTTTTAGGGTTTCACGCATGTTTTTTTCCTTTAGTTTTAGTTAAGTAGAGAGTTTATGAAATCATCCCTATATCCAAAAGGACTTGATCCCAAGTCCATCTGCTTTTAGGGAAAGCAGAAGATGTAGGTGTTTGCATTTTTGTAGTGTTACAAGCACCTGCCAGCAATTGGGAGACAAGATATTTTTGATCTTTGAAGAAATCACTTACTTTTAACACTTGATAAAAATTACTTCTAAAGGCATTTCCAGCATTATTTAAATAGAGAAGTACTTCCACCCCTCAACTCCCCATAGACTGCGTTGAAAGCCTTGTTAATATAGAGCTTGATACACTGATCTAAACTAAGTGGTAAGGCTGGGATTTTTTTTTTAGCCTTTTTTTTAAGTTATAGTTTCTTTTCTATTAAAGTATAGGTTTTGTTTCTTATTGTCCTCAATCTTCCTGTAGGTGTAGATCACCAGAATTTCTTCCATACCTGTGGGTAATACTTAACAATCTTTGGTACTTTACATCCATCCATTTAATTGCCATGGATTCTTATAGGTCAGAAAATATGTGCCTTGACACATATTGCCTTGGTTAATCCATGGATGTTGGGTAGAAGGATCAAGCCAAATGTTGCGTGTTAAAGTGTCAAAGGTGGAGTTCCTTCTGTGGCAAAATGGGAGCAGGTTCCTGCTGGAGTGCTGGTACACAGGTTCGATTCCCCAGCCCGGCACAGTGGGTTAAAGGATCCGGCGTTCTGGTGCTTCAGAGTAGGTTACAACTGTGACTCGGATCTGATCCCTGGCCTGGGAACCTCATATGCCACAGGGTGGCCCAAAACAAAACAAAACAAAAGCAAAAAAAACCAAAACACAAAGTGTCAAAGACATAGTTCCTTTGTGGATATTGTGCAAATTGACATTTCTAGTGTGTAAGCTAAGAAATTATGGCTCAGAAAAGTAGTTACTTGGTCAGAGTTACACTGCCATTAAGTGTCAGAGCCAGGGTTGAAAACTAGGTCTCTTTAAATTCCAAAGCTTAGTTTTGTTTTGCCACTTCACTGTAGTGTCTTATCGGAAACTTAGCTGTTTACTTTAAACCGTGGTTGTGAAAACAATCATTACTGGCTAGAAGGGCTACTGAGGAAGCTAGATCTGTCTGTGACTAGTAATTGAAAAGCAGCTAGCTATGTCTTCCTGTCAAGAGCTTGGTAATATTTGCATATGAAGACCAGCACAGTGTGATTTGCATTTTACGATAGTTTTAAGGGTTAGTAGTACTAATTCTCATGGGATTATTAGAGGAATAGTTCTAAATTTTGCTTACAATTATTATTAGGATTGTGTATGTTCTTTGGACCAACTCTACATGCATGTTCTCTTAAATTTATACATAAACGTGCTTTGTCTTTTGGGATTTTTTTTCTTTTATTATTTTTACATCTTGAAAAATGTGTTTAAATATCTAAAATTTTGAAAATGTTAGGTAATTTTAAATATAATGAACTATTCAAATTTAAAATAGTTTGATCTATAATCTGAATTTTATCTAAAAGAGATGTTCAGATAGTCATAATTAGTCAGAACTCGCCTATGTATTTCTACACTGAGAATTTCAATCAAGTTTTTATACTAGAGCGTATTGCATAACACATTTGTAGCAATGTAATTTTTCTGTAGATGATATAAAAAATGGACATTTAAAGAAATTTTCACAATGTGAAAGTAAAGAAGCTAAAGGAGTAAATATTTTTTTGGTCTTTTTGCCTTATCTAGGGCCACACCTGTGGCATATGGAAGTTCCCAGGCTAGGGGTCTAACAGGAGCTGTAGCTGCCGGCCTACGCCACAGCCACAGCCACAGCCACAGCCACAGCAATGTGGGATCCGAGCCGTGTCTGCAGCCTACACCACAGCTCACAGCAATGCCAGATCCTTAACCCACTGAGCAAAGCCAGGGATTGAACCCGCAACCTCATGGTTCCTAGTCGGATTTGCTAACCACTGATCCACAACGGGAACTCCTAAAGGAGTAAATTTTAAAGAGGAAAGTGAGCCCTTTGACAGAGAAAGCAGTTTAATAAAACAAAGTAGGTAACACCTAACTAGTTTGAGAATATTCTAGATTTAATTGGTCTGATATGAAGAAATCAGTTTGTACTCTTTGAAGTTAACTATAGCTTTAGAAAACATGAAATATCCTTTTAAGAGGTTAATAAAAGATATTTTTATGAATGGAAGAAAGAGAAAGAAAACTTACTGGTCTTTTATCGTTTTCCATATAATGAGAAATCAGTTGTTTTTATTCATTTTTTGTTCTTGGTTATGAAATAGGAAATCACAAGTTAGTCACAATTAGGGAATTTTTACCAGAGTGCTTAACTTAAAACACTTGTCTTTGACGGATCTCCTCTAATTTCTTTTCTCTGCAGTATTTATTCTTGTCAAGTTTGTAAGATCTGTCTTTGTGATAGCAGTGATGTTTTATGATCTCTGTTCAGTTGAGGTACCAGAAATTATTAAGCATCCTGCTTAATTGTTTTCAGTTTTTGTGTTTTTTTTGGTTTTTAGGGCTGTACCCGCAGCATAGGGATGTTCCCAGGCTAGGGGTCTAATCAGAGCTGTAGCTACTGGCCTGCACCACAGCAACGCAAGATCTAAACCACATCTGCAACCTACACCACAGCACACAGCGATTCCAGATCCTTAACCCATTGAGTGAGGCCAGGGATTGAACCCGCAACATCATGGTTTCTAGTTGAATTTGTTTCCACTACACCATGACGGGAACGCCTCAGTTTTCTTATAATTGCTAGGGAATTTCTTTAGCACTCACTGTTGAATTAATAGGGAGCAATGAAGAAAGAAGCACTGTAATTTTTTCATTTATCATCTTATTTCCTAGTTCTGTTGTTCATTCATTTTCAGACAAAATGCCAAGTACTTTTCCTGCTTTCATTCAGAAAGTAAATGAACTGAAGTTTTTGATCTTTTGTTAATTTATTCCAAGTTCTTCATCTTTGTTTTTCTAAATTTGATTTTACAGGTATAGTTGAAATCCTCAAAGGAATGCATGAATTAGGAGTAACTCCTGATCAGGAGACATACATAAATTACGTGTTTCCATGCTTTGATAATGTAAAGTCGGTTCGTGCTATTTTGCAGGTGAGGGCAAGTATGGTTTTAATTTCATAACTGAAGAGAACATCTTTCCTCCGTAGTGTTTTGTGGTAACCAAAAAAAAAAAAAAGGTCAGTGAACTGGGAACTAAAATAATTGTATGTAATTTTCTAAAGCTTTGTAAAAATACTGGTTAGTGTGACATATGTAACATTAAATAAACTTAAAAAAAACTTCAAAAGCTAAAGTAGCATTTTTCTTGTGTGTTAAAAAGACAATGTGTTCATATCAGACAAGATTTTGTTTTGTTTTGTTTTGTTTTTGGCTGTCCCCCAACATGTGGAAGTTCCCAGGCCAGGGATCAAACCCACAGTAGCGATCCAAGTCACAGCAGTGACAACATCAGATCCGTAACCTGCTGAGCCACAAGAGAATTCAAGAAAAAATTTGAATAAAACAATTTTAGGCTGTAATCTATTCTGTGGTGCAGCTGCAACTTTCATGTTTTGAATATTACTTTTCCCTTCTAATGAATTTTCATAGTATACTCATATTAGTATATTTACTGTTTTTTTTTTTTAAATAAGTCTTGTTTAACCCCTAAACACTATTTTCCTGAGAGATACTTCCTGTCCAGAATAGGTGGGGCATTAATGAAGGATCATATGAAAAATTGATTTGTATAGTGCATTGAATCAGCAAAGGTTGCATTTTTCATTTTCACAATAAAGCACTATACAATTAGGAACAAAATGGCAGAGTACCACATATTTTAATTAGAAATATTTTGTTCAAAAGACCTGTTTCCTATGTGGTTTTCACATAATGCCTTTATTTTTCTATTATTATTAGAGTGTTTCGCTTCTTTCAAATAGTTATATATCTGTCCTTCTAAAGGTAGAGTTTGTCTTGAGTGTCTTTTCCTTTTTTCCCCTGAGTACTTAATAGTTTTTGAAAAGCTATACATATTTTACTGTTAAAACGTGTATATTAGAAAGTTATTTTCCTGCATGTTCTCATTTCTCCCAAACCTGTTTTTTTACTTGCTATCTTTACTTTATAGTATGTTAATTCTATAAATTGTTTTTTATGCTTGCATGCTGTTTTATTGTGTGGATATAATGTAATTTATTTATTGTTATTATTGATTAGTTTTTTAATATTGTGCTTTTATTATAAAGTGGGTCAATAAATATTTGGTTAAAATTTGGTTCATACTTAAAAGTTACTAAAGAGTGATATTGAGACAAGTGATTAGCCATTTGGAGTTAAATAAATTGGATCTTTATCTTTGTATGCTCCAAAATACTTTAGGTCAATGAGTTCAATTTTTATTTTGTTGTGAGCTAATTGTTCTAGTATCTCAGTGAACTCTTCCTAGAGGTTCTCTAGGTACTCTAAGTGTAACAGGTTATATTAATCTGAAGATAAGCATTTAATTTGGGATGTTGGAATGCCATCTCATAGCTTTTGCTGAAGTCCAGTTACTGAGTTTATGTGTATGACCTTTTTAAATGAAGAATTATCACAATATGGTGATATAGGCAACGAGAAAACAAATTTAGATGGCATATCGGAATATTTTTAGCTAAGGTATGTTATCATTGAAATATACTTTATTCCTAGGAAAATGGATGTCTGCATGAAAGTACTGTATTTTCTCAAGCTGAATTGAGAAGTGAAGCAGTAAATGGGAACTTAGACTATATTTTATCATTCTGTAAGTATACAAATTAGCAGTAAACCTGATAGGGGTTGATTTCAGTACTATTAAGGGCATACAGGGTAGTTCATGCACTCACTGCCAATCTCAGGTAATTCAAACTAATTTCCTTGAAAGCAAGGAAGTTTTTATATGTTTTGTTCAAGTCAGATTGATGAAATAACATATGCGTTAAATTTACAGATAATTTGCAAGTAATTTTAAAGTTAACAGGACTTTGGCGATAACGTGATGTTAGATTAGACTGGGGACCCAGAAGAATTGGGTCCTGTTTATAATTAAGCTGCTGATTATGGGACCTGGAACAAATCTCTTTGTGGTTCTTTGCTTCAGTTTCATGAAATGGGATAGTGCTACCTATCTGTCTACCTTGTGGGAGTTGTGAAAACCATGAGATCTTGTTTCTAAAAGTGTTTTCTGAGCTAATGCCTTTTATAGCCCTAAGTTATGTGAAGCCATCTCTCAGTCCTCATTAATAAAACACAGCAAATGTTTAGTTTACACGTGTAAATACTAGATGCTTTGCAATCACATTTTAATAAAATTCCTCCATTGATGGATGAAGAAAGGTGTAGAGAGGTTAAATGATTTGCCCAAAATTAGTGATTGAGCCAGAACTGAGGTCATCTAACTTTAGCCTTATTTTTTTTCACTATGCTGTATTTTAGTGTTAATTAAACTTTGTGGGTTTTTTTGGTCTCCCCTGTGGCATTTGGAGGTTTCCAGGCAAGGGGTCAAATTGGAGCTGTTGCTGCCGGACTATGCCACAGCCACAGCCACAGCCACAACCACAACCACAGCCACAGCCACAACCACAGCCACAGCCACTAGGGATCCGAGCCTTGTCTGCAACCTACACTAGAGCTCACAGCAATGCCGGATCCTTAACCTACCCCACTGAGCAAGGCCAGGGATCGAACCTGCAACCTCATAGACACTAGTCAGATTCGTTTCTGCTGAGCCACGAGGGGAACTCCACCACCTAATCCACTTTGCCAGGCCAGGGATTAACTTTCGTCCCCGCGCTCCAGAGATGCTATCAATCCTATTGTGCTACAGCAGGAACTCCATCAATTACATATTTTTTAATTTTGATTTTTTAACATATCTATGGCATTAACTTGACAGTATTTCAGATCTTGTGAAAAACGTATCATTTAAAACAAACATCAGTTTCCACCCCTTAAAATGTTAGTTTCAGGGGGGTTTTTTTGTTTGTTTTTTGGAAGTACCCGTGGCTTTTGGAAGTTCCAAGGACAGGGATTGAACCTGCCGCTGCCGCAACAACACGAGATCCCTTAACCTGCTGCCACCAGGGGACTCCTAGCCCCCTAAAATGTTAGAAGTTAAGCTTTGATTAATATATATTCAAATTGTATAAAGGGGAGCTTTGTAAAAATCAGATCGCTGGTATATATTACCTGAGTCTGTGTTTAAAATAGTTCATCACTTTATAAAGGGAAAGATGAAGTGTTCAGTATGAAAAATGGTGACCGTTAGAAATGTAGCTATTTGAGTGCAAGGTTGGGTGTTAATGCTGGCTGCTGTCTGAATGTATTGATTTTGCCTTCCACTTTGTATAATGTATAAATTTTCCATACTGACAAGATGAAAACAGAGAAGCATTAGCAGGGGAATCTGGGTGCATAAGGTGGATACATGAGAGGTGCCTTTTCCTTTTATCATACCATTCATTCCACTTTATTGTCAACCTCTTGATTTTTTTTTTTCAGACTTGTTTGTTGCTAAGGAAACTAGATGCTTTTTGTCAGCAGACCTCCAGCTTGCTGAGATGTTTCTGGTCATCTTTTTAATGAATAAGAATTTGATAATATTCTGTAACATTACTAATTTGCATAGTTTAGAAATAAGTTTCCAAGAGATTGTTTATTAAACGTGCGAAAGAAAAATGCCGTGAACTGAAAGACTAAAGAAGATTTCAGCTCACTCCCATTAGTGCTCCTCATCCCCCTTTGAGTTATTGGTCCTTGAAGAGCAGTTAGTTCTATAATTGCTGGTATTTGCTGTAGGCTGCTTCTAGATAGGCACTTTTAGTTACTACAAGGAATGGCAGGTAGTAGAGAAGAGTATAAAATGGCTTGTTTTTTTTTTTAATTGAAGTATAGTTGACGTAAAATATTACATTAGTTTCAGGTATACAACATAGTGATGCTGTATTTATGTGTATGTTACCAAGTGATCACTGCAGTAACTCTAGTTACCATCTGTCCCATACATGGTAGCAGAAAATTTTTTTTCTTGTGGTGAGGACTAAGATCTCCTCTCCTAACACCTTTCTCATGTGATGTATAGTATTGTTAACTGTAGTCACCACACTTGTTCAATGGTTCATCTCAACAGAGTTTGTGAGTAGTAAGAAACATTTTTTCCATTTGAGTATGGAGGCATGAAAGCAAAATTAAAGGTTACCAAAAACTGGTGGAGTGTCCACTTTAAAATTCCTATAGTAGCTTTGCGCAGTGGCAGTATCATGGCCAATGAGGTTTATACGAGGTATAATTATTGCTAATTAAAATTCCTGTAGTGACTAAATGCAGGTCATTTCAGAGGTGATTTTTAGATATTCAAATGCCACGTGAAACCACTAAGAAACTTATGTATGTTTCCTGTTCAAGGGACCTAACAGTTGATCTAAAGTCATTCTCCTTATGTGTAAGGGTTAAATTTTCATTCATATTGGGGAGATGAGTAAATACACTTAAAACCTACTGTGGGAGTTCTCACCATGGTGCAGTGGATTAATGATCTGGCTTGTTTCTGTGAAGGTGCTAGTTCGATCCCTGGCCCGGTGTAGTGGGTTAAAGGATCCATTGTTGCTGCATCTGTGGCGTAGGTTTCAGCTCCTGTTTGGATTCAGTCTCTGGCCCAGGAACTTCCATATGTTGTTGGGGTGACTGAGAAAGAAAAAACAAAACGAAACAAAAACACCTGCTGTGACTTCTTCCCGTGAGGGTTTTTTGTTTGTTTGTTTTGTTTTGTTTTTTAAATTAAGTTAACCAGGTATCTTAATCTTTACCTAAACTGAATTTATTATTTCTGTCTTTGGAATTTGCCTCCACTATGAGTTCATATCTAATTCCATCCGTCTTGGCTCATTCAGTAGCCACTTTACATATATACTGAAAATTGAAGAATAGTGAGAGTTGGAGTTCCTGTTGTGGCTCAGCAGTAACGAATCCGACTAGTATCCATGAGGATGTGGGTTCGATACATAGCCTCACTCAGTGGGTTAAGGATCCGGCATTGCCGTGAGCTGTGGTGTGGGTCGCAGATGTGGCTCGGATCTGGTGTTGCTGTGGCTGTGGCTTAGGCCGGCAGCTGAAGCTCCAGTTCACACTCTTGCCTGGGAACTTCCATATGCTGAGGATCCGGCCCTAAAAAGCAAAATCAAAAAAAAAAAAAAAAAAAATAGTGAGAGGGGAAAAATAAATTCAGGAGATACCTACAATGATTCTATCCTATGCTAGTAAAGGCAAGGGTTATGTCATTGATATTATACTAAGGCAAATCAGGCTTTCCGTGTCAGCACTGAAACATACACGGTTGTACACTATTAAATGTGAGAATAAATAGTAGAGTAAACAAATACCAGAAAAGTGAAAGATTGGTATAAATCAATTATACAACAAGGGTAAAGAATTATTATTGTCACTGTTATATGAAAGCAGGTCATGTATCATAGTGGAAAATAGAATGAGAAGGTGCATGGTTCAATAGAACCCAATGTCACTCTCAGAAAAGAACTTTTTCCCTTATTTTCTGTCTTTAAAGGGCAGTTAAAAATCCCTCCCTTCATAGTGCCATGTTGTCCAATAACGTACACCTTGGTATGTGTACCAGGCTGACTTTGAGTACGCTAGTACGTTGGTTTTTGCTATTTTTGTAACATATTTATAAAGTCATTAATTGTATAGATATGTATAAATAAAGGAAGATGTTTTTAAACGATAGCTTATTGTGTTGCAATTTCTAACTAACTTCATATGAAAACTTTTTAATTTTTAAAATATTTCCAAAATGAAAATTAAAATATAAATGTATACATTTATATTGGTATAAATGTGTTTCCAAATAAGCTGATGATATAAGTTTTTGTTTTGGGTCTGGGTTTTTATGATGATCATTTTCTTTTGCAGTGGAATCAAATACATTGCCTTTCTCCTTTACTTCGTTGAGAGGCAGCCTCGTTCTAGGCTTTAGAAGGTAAGATGAGCACCTTATATAATATGTTCTTTGCCTGAATATGGACTGCTTTCTTCTATCTTTTTGACCTACCATGTGAGGCAAGAAACAGATGTTTTTATCTTCCAGTATACTGGTTACCTGAAATAACCTTATCTGTTTTATTCTTCCAGCTAAGTAGTTGAACTGGTTTAGGCTGCCTTTTATATCATCTGTTCCAACAAATATATACTGATTTGGTAAAATTATTTCCAAAAAGGAAGCACTATTTGAAAAATGGTGATTTGGAGTTAGAAACAAATTTGCATGTATGCTGGTTTTATACTTTGAGCATTTAATTACAAGAAGACTGTTACTCAGTGAAATACTGCTTTCTTCCTCTGTGTGCTCAGGGAATGTTAATGAACTTTCCTTCCAATTTTGTTCTTTTGAAAGAATACTCAAACATCTAAAGACAAGTTGAAAGAACAGTAAATACCCACATACCCTTTATGTAGATTCACCAGTTGTTGACATTTTACCATACTGACTTGCTAGCTCTCTCTCATACACTTTTTCTCCGCTGACATGTGTGTGTATATATATATATTTACTTTTTTTTCCTGAACTCCTTGAAATTGTAGATATCGTGATGCTGGATCCTTCAGTATATGTCTTTTAAGAATAAGGTCTTTTAAGAATAAGGTCAATCAAAATACCAATATCATTCCTAAAAAACTAATAGTACCATAATATCATCTAATGCGTCTGTGTTAAGATCATCCCAGCTAAAATTTTCTTTTATAGCTGTTTTACTTTTTGAGGATTTAGTTAAGTGCACGCATGGTATTTGATGGCTGTCTCTCTATTCTCTTAAGAACAATTCCCTACTATTTTATGGTTGGTGGTGGGGTCTGGGCCTCTTTCTCTATAGAATGTCCCTCTCATGTTCTGTGTTTATCTAACTTTTTCCTCATGATCAGATTGAACATTTTTAGAAAATACAGTTCATAGGTGATTGGCACTTCTAAAAGGGTATAATGTCAGGTGTCCGGTATTGGTACCGTAAGTTGATTTTGATCATTTGCTTACAATGGTGGCCCCCACACCTCTCCCTTGCAAAGGAACCTCATCTTTGTAATTAGTAAGGCACTTCTGGGGTGTTACTTTGAGACAATCTATTTACCCTGTATCCTAGCACCTTTCACTCACTGGTTATAGGAGCAGTTGTTGAATCATTTGTTAACGGTGGTAGCAAAAGTAAGAGTTTCTTATTTTGTCATTCTGTGTCTATAATGTTCCTGATTTCTAATATCCATCCCAATAATTTTTAGAGTGTTGGTGGGAGCACTAGGGTTTTCTGTCAGCATCTCCAGAACCTCCATTGCAGGCAAGAAGAGATAGAACAAGTAGGTGGGATTCTTCTCTCTGCCCTTTCTTTAGCCAGTGCAGATCCACTCCTTTCATATACCTACGTACAATTAAATAATTTTGTTTTGTGTGAAGTTAAAAAAAAAAACAAAACCCAAGGTCTGTGCCTTTAAAAATAAAATTTGAGGGACTTCCCATTGTGGTGCAGTGGAAACGAATCTGACTAGGAACCAAGAGGTTGTGGGTTCGATCCCTGGCCTCGCTCAGTGGGTTAAGGATCAGGCGTTGCTGTGAGCTGTGGTGTAGGCCGGCAGCTGTAGCTCTGATCTGACCCCTAGCCTGGGAACCTCCATATGTCACGAGTGCGGCCCTAAAAAGAAAAAAATAAAATAAAATTTGAAAAATACAGAATACATAATCAGGTAGATAAGAATGCTGGTAGAGCAAGATTTTTAAAAAGAACCCATAATGCATTATGAAGTGAAATATAGTGGCGTTTCCTATAACTCTCCTTCACAAAAAAACTTGAAAACAAGTTTGTCATATAAATTTCCAGATTGTAGGTATTTCCTTTTTTAGTTTTACTAAAGTTATATTTTTTAATCAGTTGAATAGCAATTATGTTTCACAAATCCTAGACTTCTTAAGCAAAGTATTTGGACTATAATGTTGATCCAATATGATGAAAAAACCAAATTGTATGTTCCTAGATCAGTCATCGAGCCTTTAGTGGCTTAATGATTAAAGTATGCAGAGATGCTTACCCTTCCAGTAAATGTGTCTGGTTGCTGTGTTTTCTGTTTCTACTTTATAATTTTGTGTCATCTTTGCTATAAGATTTTTTTACTGTCCCGCTTGACAACTGTCAGTATATTTACCTTAAGTAACCTACATAAACTTAAATAATTTGCTGTTTCTAATTTATTGTGGGTGTATTTAAATACAATTTGGAGAAATAAAGGTTCTAAATAAAGGCATGCGTGTCTTTTTATGCTCTAATTTTGTGACGGATTTTTATGGTAGTTTTTTTGTTGGGTTTTTTATTTTTGCTTTTTTTTAGGACTGTACCCATGCCATATGGAGGTTCCCAGGCTAGGGGTCCAATTGGAGCTGTAGCTGCCGGCCTACGCCACAGCCACAGCAATGCCAGATCTGAGCCGTGTCTACAACCTATACCACGGCTCCTGGCAACACTGGATCCTTAACCTGCTGAGCAAGGCCAGGGATTGAACCCGCATCCCCGTGGATCCTAGTTGGGTTCGTTAACTGCTAAGCCACGACAGGAACCCCTCTTTTGATTATTAGAACATAAGCTCCATGTTTGTTGGTTTATTGCACTATCTTCAGCATGTAGATGTTAATACTTGGCACATGATCAGCAATGTTGAATTAATGATTGAGGTCCTGTATTCTGTGTTTTTGCCTTTGTTTTTGAGCATTCCCTTTAATTCAACAAGTATTTATTGTTGATATTGATTAGGATTAAATTGTAAAGTATTCTATGTCATTTTTTCTATTTTTTTTAATTAATTTATTTTTTAAACTTTATGGCTACAGCTGTGGCAACACAGAATCCTTTAACCCACTGCACCGGGCCAGGGAATAAACCCATGCCTCTGTAGGAACCCAAGTCACTGCAGTCAGATTTTTAACCCATGACACCACAGCAGGAACTCCAAATTTTAAAGTATTTTAAATAACGTAAAGGAAATTGTCCTTTATTCTGAAGAAAGTAAACTAATTTGTGTGGAGGCCTGGCTAAGGCAGAGATACATCTAGGATGTGTGTGAATCTTGGACATTGTATTTTTCATTTCTAGAAATTCAGATTTTTTTTTTAATATCTTCCATATCTCCTTATGCTTCTTCCTTCTCTATATGGAGATATCAGTGATAGATACTTTTATGTCCTTGCCTGCTAAATCTGTTAATTTTTTTCTCATTAGGCATCACATTCATACTTGTTTGTAATTTCTGATTGGATGTCAGATGTAGATTTTGTGCTAGTGGATGGAGATGTCTCTTGCTTTGGCTACAACCACAGCATATGGGAGTTCCCAGGCCAGGGATCAAATCTGAGCTGTAGCTGCCACCTGCGCCACAGCTGCAGCAATGCCAGATCCTTAACCTACTATATCAGACCATCAAACCCCCCCACACCTCAGGAGTGACCCGAGCCACAGCAGAGACAACACTGGATCCTTAACCTGCTGTACCATAGCATGAACTCCTGGGTGTGGATTTTTTTAAAAAAAAATTTCCTCTAAATACTTTTGAGCTTTGTTCTGCAATAGTCTTAAGTTACTGGAAACAGTTTTCTTAGTGCTCATTTCACTGCTTCGTGAGGTGAGACTAGAGCAGCTTTTAGTCTAGGATTATTCTCACTAAATTAGTTGAGCCCTAATATGAAGGGAGCATCCTCCTGAGTACTCTTATCTGCTAGCTCATGTATTTGGAGATTATTAGGACCGTGAACTCTTCCAATCCCTGTGTGAGCACTGGAAATTGTCTTTTTTGGAGCTTCTGAAAAGTTCTCACATAGTTTCCTGGACTTCAGGTTGTTTCCTTACTCGCATGTGCGAGTCTGCAGGCCTCCGGGGTTCTCTCTTTGCCAGGGTTTCTGCTCTGAGACTCTGCCCTAGAAAAATAAGTTTTAATTAGTCCTTTCCGGGGAAGTATTTTAAACCTGTGGGTTCAAAAACTAAATTATATTGATGAGTTTTTCTTACTGTAGATACAGAAAAGTTTCAGATTGTGGTAATTTGGCATTAATCATAAAAATATGCATAATTTGAAGCATTTGTGACTAGAGGTAATTTCCTCCTACTCTCGAAACATTCAGAAATGTTGTTACAATCCATTATGTTGGCATTAATGTAGCTTTCTAGTCTTTCATTCAACGCTGAATCAAATAGTACATGTATTTTAAAATCCCTTCATCGGTACATTCAGTACAGCTTTTGAAATGGTCACCTATCACATGCTTCTCAGTGTCCTGTTGTACTTTTCGGGCAACTTTAGAATGGGCTGAGTGCCTAGCAGAAAACAGACTGATTAGTGTTGCTGGTGGAGTCCTACAGCTCCTGTAAAGATTAGCACGTAAGAGAGTCACTTAAAGTTACTCCTTACAAAAAAGAATTATTCATAGTTATCAGAAATGTAAGAAGTTGTGTAATATTAAATGAGATCTCATAGTCACTTTAGCTAATCCTAAGAGAATCTTGGATGTTGGAATGCAGTTCTGTTTTTTTGTTTGTTTGTTTTTTGCCTTTTTGTTGTTTTAGGGCCGCACCCACGACATGTGGAGGTTCCCAGGCTAGGGGTCTAATTGGAGCTGTAGCCAGCGACCTACACCACAGCCACAGCAACGCGGGATCCGAGCCGTGTCTGCGACATACACCACAGTTTTCGGCAGCGCCGGATCATTAACCCACTGAGCAAGGCCATGGATCCAACCCGTAACCTCATGGTTCCTAGTCGGATTCGTTAACCACTGCGCCACGATGGGAACTCCGGAATGCAGTTTTTGAAATAGTTATCTACCTTTTGTATTACTTGCCTGATGGTGTTAGATCCATGGTCTAAGAAGCATTGGTTTCTCCCATGTGTTCTTTGGGCCCAGGTTAATTTTTTAATGCTATTCCACAATATTTTTGAAAGACCAACACTCTTTTCTTCAAATAAAGTGTCAAGCTAGTATTTCTGTAGGTTGATAAGCTCAGGAGATGATTACTGAATACTAGTCAAGAGTAATGCCTTCTGAAAGTTTCCCAATTTAATAATTAAATTGTCTGTTAACATATAGAGGCAAAGTCAATTCATTGCTGCTTAGTTAGAGTGAGATTATTCAAGATTATTGGGAAATCGTTACCTTTAAACTTTTTTTCTTTTTAAATAAAGCTGTTATAGAAGTATTTTTAAAGGACGTTTACTTCTGGCCAGTATAGTTAGTGAATTCTTCTGTCAAATCCAGAGCAAGAAGTTGTTTAATGTGAAAAAGACTGTCTTTCCTCTTGACAGTAGCACTAGCTGAACAAAGTTCAAATCAGAAAGAAGGCAGTGTACATTTTATATATTATTGAAAACTTCACCAGAAATATTGAGTTACTTCTAAGAGACAAAATGTCACTAAAGACAATACAACATATCAAAAAGGAGAATGTAGGGAGTTCCCGTTGTGGCTCAGTGGTAACAAATCCAACTAGCATCCATGAAGATTCAGTCCCTGGCCTCACTCAGTGGGTTAAGGATCTGTCCTTGCCGTGAGCTGTGGTGTAGGCTGCACACGTGGCTCGGTGTTGCTGTGGCTGTGGTGTAGGCTGGCAGCCACAGCTCCGACTGGACCCCAAGGCCGGGAACTTATACCTCAGGTGCAGCCCTAAAAAGACAAAAACAAAAGAAAGAAAGAAAAAAATGTGGAGTTCTGCTATGGTGCAGTGGGTTAAGAATCTGACTGCACTGGCTTTGGTCAATGCAGAGGCCACAGCTTTGACCCTGGCCTCTTGCAGTGGGCTAAAGGATCAGACCGCTGCAGCTGTGGCTTCGGTTCAGTCCCGGGCTCGGGAACTTCCATATGCTGCAGGAAGAAAAAAAGAAAAATGTTTCAGGATTGGCTTGGAAGCATGAAGTCTTTGTAGTCCACAGTTAAAAGAGTTCTGTGATATAAGGAGGGATTTTCTGATGCAGTGGCAACAGTTTGAACTTAAAAAGTGGGAGTCTGTACCGTTGAAGCAGTGCTGCCTTTCATATATTGAAAAAAAAATCAAGTTTCTGATGGTAGTCCTATTGGAGTCAACTGAGTTAAGTTCCAGATGTTAAGGGTCTCTTTTCAGTCAGTGAGACTCCCACTCATGACATTTTTGCGAGGGAAGGGGAAGTACTTCATGAACTACACTTTGTAAGTGTTCAGAAAATATTAGCTCTTTTTAGTGTGCTAAGGGCTGGGACTGTGAGAAAATAGGTAGCTGAAGGATGAATATGAATCTTTTTACCCCCAAGCTGTTCGTTAGTTGTACGGTAGAAAGTAAGAGAGCAACAGCAAACTAGTCTTGATAAATATGAGCATATAAAAAGAAAATACTGTCTCTTTAAGTGGATAAAGAAGATTATACACACACACACACGTAAATATATAGTAGAATACTACTCAGTCATTAAAAAAACAGAACGAAGGAGTTCCCATTTTGGCGAAGTGGAAACAAACTCCCCACTGGTATCCATGAGGATGTGGGTTTGATCCCTGGCCTAGCTCAGTGGGTTAAGGATCTGACGTTGCTGTGAGCTGTGGTGTAGGTCACGGACACGGCTTGGATCTGGCGTTGCTGCCTCTGTGGTGTAGGCCAGCCCCTGCAGCTCCACTTCAACCCCTATCCCCATATGCCATGGGTATGGCCCTAAAAAGCAAAAAAAAAAAAGAATGAAATAATGGCATTTGCAGCAATATGGATAGACCTAGAGATTATCATACCAAGTGAACTAAGTTGGAAAGACAAACGTCATATGTCACATATGTGGAATCTAAAATATGACACAGTGAACTTATTTATAAAACATAGACTCACAGGCATGGAAAACAAACTTATGGTTACTAAAAGATAAAGGGGGTAGGGGAAGGATAAATTAGGAGTTTGCCATTAGTAGATGCAAACTACTGTATATAAAAGAGATAAGCAGTGAATTCCTACTATATAGCACAGAGAACTCTATTAAATGTCATGTAATGAACCATAATGAAAAGAATATGAAAAAGAATATATATATATCTCAGTCACTTTGGTATAACAGGAGAAACTAACACAACATTGTAAGTCAGCTGTAATTATAAAAAGGGTTGGGTCAAGAACAAGATGTGTAAAGGTGCTGAGCATTAAAGGATGAGTAAGAATTTGCGCAGGGGAAGGAAGTGCATTCTGGGCGAGAGCATTGAGGCTGAGAGAACAGTGCATTTGGGGACCTGATGATAGAGTGATGTGATGGTAGCCCAGGACCACAAAATAATGGCAAGGTATAAAGCCAATAGGGTAGCTTGGGGCTCTTCATGAATGATCTTGTTCTAAATTAGGAGGTTTAGACCTTGAATCATGGCTTTGAGCCACTGAAAGATTGACGCAGTGAATACGAAACTGATAGTGGATATTCGAAACGGGGAGAAAAGGTTGCGAGTCGGGGTAAGTGGGGAAATAGGACAGCAGGAAGAGGTGATCAGCAATTTGTGGGATCCTTTGAGGTGCCTGTGGAACTTGCGGTGAAGAAACTTCTGTACGTTGCCTGAGTCTCTTTCTTCTTCCATGAAATGAGGAATTTAAATACCTACATGCAGGATTGTTTTAAAAATAAAAGACTCTGATATACTTGGAACTTAGTACAGAGGTTTGTCTTTAAGGAACAGTTAAGGAAGGAGAATTTCTGAAAGAGATTGAGTAGCATCACTGGAAAACTGGAAAGGAATGATCAACTAAACAAATCTCAAAACTTAGTCAAAGGGGACCAAAAGGTATTAGTTGAATTTTGAATTGGACTTAGTGGTAATAGTAAGAGTAATTTCAGTGTTCACAAAAGCTCAGTTTTAAAAGATTCTGTGTTGGGTTCGTGTGTTTGTTTATTATTTCTTTTTCTGGACCTGTGCCATCTGTCTGGAGCCTCACATTCAAGGTGGGGCTTTTTGTCATTTTCAGTTGTTTTAGGTACATGTGCAATTTTAAAATTTGCCTCTATGCCTTCCCTAGGTACTTCATACCAGGTTTGATTGCAATTTTCTGTTTTAGGAATATTTTTTATTCTATATTAAGTTGATGTTTGATGAAAGAAATAATTACAGTAGCTTTTCTTAAAAAGAAATCCCAGCTTATTGTTGAGAGTTGGAATAGAGATGTAAAATTTAGACTAGGGGATGGTGTGTGTTTATTCATTATGGAGTTTTCAGTGTTTTATGAAAGTAGAACTCCCAGGTAACCCCCACCCAGCTTCAGCAGTTAAGATTTTGGCAGTCTTGTTTCATCTCTTCTTTCCCCACCCCCTCCCCCTTTTTTTCCTGGACTGTTTAAAATCATAGACCTCTTGTCATTCTATCTATAAATACTTCACTGTACACCTCAGAACTTGTTTTAAATAAAACAGCATAACCACTGTAATATTATCATCACACCTGACAAAATTAACAGTAATTGAGAAGAATTCACCAAATTCCCAAAGGGGTCCATGGTACAGAAAAGATGACAAACTACTACAAGTAATCTTGCCACTTAATATTGTACGCTTTTAGGCACGGGCTTCTCACTTCCTCCAACACTCATTTCCCTATTGCTCCCCACCCCCACTTCCACCTTCCCTGCTCCAGTTCCTTAGGTGTGGTAGGCATCTGTCTATGGGCTCAGATTTCTTGGAATTAAGGCTTATTCTAGCCTAACCAAATATGATGCCATCTTTTTTAAAATCAATATAGAATTTTACCATATCTTACTCTTCACCGCACAGCATTTTGTCATCATATTTGGAATGCTTAGTCTTCTTTCACTATTTAGCAAAAAAATTTTTTTTAACATATGGAAATGTCAAGTGGTCAGAGGAACCTTGTTTGTAGTTGGTGGATGGATGAGATGAAAACTTCCTTGTAATAACTGAGAGATTGTTTTCTGTTACAGCCTAGAGAAGCAGTTTTTAGATCAGTTTTTCATGTCTTCTGCAAATTGCTCAAAGAATTTTCCCAAATCAAAAGAAAGACGATACTAAACACAGGCTTCATAAACATTTTTTCCCCACTTACAGATAAGATTTCATCTTTTTTCAAAACTTTCCATAATATGCATTAGTAGGAGGGATGCTTTTACCATAAGTGAGAGGATTCTAGAGGGGCATGGATCAAGTCTTTATTTCTTATTTTTAAATAATTATGGAGTCACAGGAAGCTGCAAAGGTAGGACAGAAAGGGCCTATGTATTCTCTTCCCATTTTCCCCCAGTGGTTAGATCTTACATAACTATAGTACATTATCAAAAACAGGAATTTTGGAGTGCCCGCTGTCACTCGGTGGTAATGAACCCAACAAGTATCCATGAGGACATGGGTTCAATCCCTGGCCTCACTCAGAGGATTAAGGATCCAACATTGCTGTGAGCTGTGGTGTAGGTTGCAGATGTGGCTCGGATCCGGCATTGCTGTGGTTGTGGCATAGGCCAGTGGCTACAGACCCAATTGGACCCCTAGCCTGGGAACTTCCATATGCTGCTGGTGTGGCCCTAAAAAAAAAAAAAAAGCAACAACAGGAACTTTACATATGTACAGTGTGTGTGTATAGTTCTGACATTTAGTTCACATGTATGGATTTGTGTACCCATCACTGCAGTGAGGGCAGAGCTATGCCTTTACCACAACCCCCCTGCCAGTATCCCTTATCTTCTTTCCATTTCTCATCCACCATCCCTAGCCCATGACAACCACTAATTTGTTCTCAACTTTTATAATTTTATATAAATGGGTTCATAGGTACATCATATTTTGAGACTCACCTTTTTTTTACTCAGCATAATGCCCCTGAAATCCACCCAAATTGTTGCGTGTGTTAGTAGTTCCTTTTGAATGTTTTTAAGTAAAAATAAGTGACATTAATATATGGGAATGAACATGCGTACATGTGTAACTGAACCACTTTTAGTAGAAATTATCAAAACATTGTAAATCAACTATAATGAATTTTTTTAATGGCTACATTCATGGCATATGGAGTTCCCAGGCAAGAGATTAAATCCAAGCTGTAGCTGTGACCTACGCCACGCCTTTTAACCCACTGTGCTGAGCGGGGTGTCACACCCATGTCTCCACAACAACCAGAACCACCACAGTCAGATTCTGCACTACACCACAGCAGCAACTCCAGATACTTAAATTTTTTAAAAGTGGGAAGGAAAAGACAAATGATTGAGGAGAGTTGGCAGATACATAAAATAGAACCTCCTTGTCAACCAGAGTGTCCCTGCACCAGTTAGATGATAGGGCAGTAAAAGAAGTGAGAGAAATTTCAGGTCAGACGTGTATTTTTTTTTTCAGCTTATTTTTTTCCTTTTTTTAATTAATGAATTTGATTACGTTTATAGGTATACAATGATCATCAACCAAATTTTATAGCATTTCCATCCCAAATCCTCAGTGTATCCCCTCATCCCCCAGCCTGTCTCATTTGGAACCTATTAGTTTTTCAAAGTCTGTGAGTCAGTTTCTGTTCTGCAAAGAAGTTCATTGTGTCCTTTTTTTAGATTCCACACGTAAGTGATAGAATTTGATGTTGGTGTCTCATTGTCTGACTGACTTCATTTAGCATGGTAATTTCTAGGTCCATCCATGTTGCCGCAAATGCTGTTATTTCTTTCCTTTTAATGGCTGAGTAATATTCCATTGTGTATATGTACCACATCTTCTTTATCCACTCCTCTGTCGATGGACATTTAAGTTGTTTCCGAGTCTTGGCTATTGTATAGAGGGCTGCAATGAACATTGGAATACATGTGTCTTCAAGTCATGCCCAGGAGTGGGATTGCTGGATCAAATGGTAATTGTATTTTTAGTTTTCTGAGGAATCTCCATACTGTTTTCCACAGTGGTTGCACCAATTTGCATTCCCACCAATAGTGTAATAGGGTTCCTTTTTCTCCACACCCTCTCCAGAACTTATTGTAGACTTTTTGATGATGGACATTCTGGTCTGTGTAAGGTGGTATCTTATAGTGTCGACTTTTTGATGATGGCCATTCTGGCCAGTGTGTAGACTTTTTGATGATGGCCAGTCTGGCCAGTGTAAGGTGGTACCTTATAGTGGTTTTAATTTGCATTTTTCTAATAATGAGTGATGCTGAATATATTTTCATGTGTTTTGGGGCCATCTGTACAGACATGTCTTTTTGAGGGTCTAGGCTTAACATCATTGCTATTGACTTTAGGTTTCTTGATCTTGTACATAAAGAAATCCAGAATCAAATGTTGACTGACTTGATCATTGACAATAGGAATGAGCTTAATTAATACTTAAGTAGACATTTTAATCTACACCCTCAGTATCCAGAAGAGGCTGAAGCCCTTTACCAACTGACCACTGGACATTCTTGGATAGGACTCTTCTCTCTTTAAGAAAGATAGCACACATGGTACCTTTGTTTCAAGAGCTGTAAAGATGACATATAAGCACAGGAAATAATCCAGAAAGGTTTGTGGATAGCCTTGTAGGCATTCATTTCTTTGCTCTTTGTAAATAGTTTGTTATCAGAAAAAAAAGTGGCTTATTATTTAACTCATTATACCAAAACAGTCCACCAAATTGTCCAACCCCAAGTTTAAAGAGGTCTATGAATTTTTGTGAGTACTCGTTTAAAAAGGTCTGTATATTTTTTATTTTACAATGTAGGTGTAATATACATAATTATAAGTATTTTATAAATTACGTTTGTATTGTAAAATTATCAGAACACGTAACTAGTCTTCTTAAAGTAGATTCTGTGTTTGAATTAAGTATACAAAGCTTACAGACATTAAGTTTACAAAGAAATAGTGTGAAACGATTTCATTGGTTACCCAGTTTTGTAATTGATTTTTCATTTAAACAGGCAAAATTTGGGTGAGCTATTCTTTTTGCTTTCTTAGAAATAATTTCAAATTTATAGAAAATTAACGAGTAGTACAGAGAACTCTTGTATACTCTGTTTATAAATTTTAGCATTTTGCCGCATTATCATTATACATTCTTCATCTAGGTATACATGCATATATATATAAAAATGTTTAATTTTTTGGAACTATTTGGGTTTAAGTTGCATATGTCATGACCTTTTACCTTTAAATACGTCAGTATGTGATTACAGAACAAGGATATTCCCTTATATAACCACAGCACAATTGACAAATTCAAGAAATTTAACATTGTTGGAATTTTTTTTATCTAATACAGCTTACATACCAGTTTTATCAATTTTTCTCTCTCTCTCTTTTCTTTTGGTATTTTCCTCCTTCCTGTTTAGAATCCAGTTCAGGGATGGATGTTAACTGCCTTTTCTCTCTTTGATTTTCTTTAATCTGGAACAGTTCTTCAGCCTTTGTTTTTTATGACATTAATAGTCTTAGAGAATCCAGGCCGGGTAGAGAATGTTCCTTATGATGGTTCTCAATGATTAGCTTCTTGTTACAGCCCTGGCTGGGATACCACGGGAGTGGTGTCTGTCCTCAGGGAATTAAGTCATAAAGTGTACATCAGCATCTCATTAATGATGTTAATTATGATCACTCAGTGGAGGTGTTCCATTTCTCTTGTTATATGGTTACTGTGTTCACCGTTACAAGTAATAAGTAGTCTTGGCCAGATGCTTTGAGATAGTACAAATATCCTGCTTTATCATACTGGGGCCCCAAGATTTAAGGATGGTTCTTAATGATTCTTACCCAAACTAATCTTTATTTTGAGAGTTCAAAATGAGAGTCAGTTTTTCTGGGTTACTTTGCCCTGAAAATCCACCTTGATTTGGAAAGGTTTTTTTAAGGCTTTGACCTATATGCATTGCATATAATAATTGCTAGTGCGTTTTAACTTAAAAATATTTTTAAACCCCTGGGTTTATTTTTAATCCTTTGCTGCCCCCTGCAGGTCTGTGGATATAAATCTTTGGAGCAAGGTAAGTATTCCTAATATTGCATATCATGAGGTTAATGTATAAAAAGCAAAGGTAATAATAGCTTCATATATTATAATTATCATTATAAGGTAATGAATTTTGAACCTGAAGTTGATAGTTTTAAAACTGCCTTCTGGAGTTCCCGTCGTGGCTCAGTGGAAATGAATCCATGAGGGCGCGAGTTTGATCCCCAGCCTCACTCAGTGGGTTAAGGATCTGGCATTGCTGTGAGCTACGGTGTAGGTCAGAGATGCCGCTCAGGTCTGGCATTGCTGTGACTGTGGCGTAAACCAGCAACCACAGCTCCAATTCGATCCCTAGCCTGGGAACCTCCATATGCCGCGGGTACAGCCCTAAAAAGACAAAAAGTAAAAAATAAAAATAAAATATAACTGCCTTCCTGGAGCATGAAATTTATAATTGAAGTGAGCCCTGACTAAATTCTAAATTCCTCATAAGTTTTTCAACTTTTCCGAAAAACAGCTATTTCAACAGTTAACATTATTGCAGTGACATTTGACCACACAGATTTAATAATTATTTTAAAAAACATATGCATGTGTGTATATTTGTGTGTGTGTTTGTCTAAGTGTATCTATATATGTATCTTCTATATCTAAATGTTATACAGATCAATTTAAACTATGTTTTTAACAAGTTAACTGTTTTTATGCAGGAAATACCACGATCCTTATGCTGAATTACAAGAATATTTGTAGCTTAGTAAAATCAGAATGCAAATTATTTATCGTAATTCACAATTTAAATATTTAATACATCTTATTTTCATTCAGTTCTGTTTTAGTATAATACAGCCATTCAGATACTATAGTTATAATACATGGCTGAGATTTATAGTTAGAAGTAAATTTTTGACTAGAAAGATTTCTTTAATTTATTAAATGTCTTTGTTCAAAATTTAGTATTGAATACGACTGTCCTGTATCTAATGTATGGCTACAACTTCTAGTAGGATATATTGTGTTTCTTCTACACATCTGTGTTGATTAAAAAACAGTGTGTAAAACCAGCTATAATGCAAAAAAATAAAAAATAATTTATAAAAAAAAATGTTTCACAGAATTTACAAAGAAAAAAAACAGTGTGTAGGTGAGGGTTGTTTTGTTTTGCTTTTGAATAGTTTCTACCTTAACTTTCCTTTGAATTACTACTAATTGCAGCATGATTTCATGGTGGAGTGAAGTGGGATGTGGTTAGTTTTGCTTAATTTTCCGTATTAGAAAATGAATAGTTGAAGGAGTAACTATGGTTTAAGGTGTTAATACTTTTAATATGTACCAGGCACTATTTAAAGAACAAATAACTTAACTTGTAGTATACACATAAAGTAATTCAGAATTCCTAACTCACTTCAGAAATCTGATGTTTCCTTTCTTATTTTATTCTCTTCAGCATGTAGTTATATAGTCAAATACTGTGTTTAAAAGTTATATGTCAGGAGTTCCCGTTGTGGTGCAGTGGAAACAAATCCGGCTAGTATCCATGAGGATGCAGGTTCAGTCCCTGGCTTTGATCAGTGGGTTAAGGTTCTGGTGTTGCCATGAGCTGTCGTGTAGGTCACAGACGTGGCTCAGATCCTGCGTTGCTGTGACTGTGGCATAGGCCAGCATATGCAGCTCTGATTCAACCCTTAGCCTAGAAACCCCAGCCATGGGTGCAGCCATTAAAAAAAAAAAAAAAAGGTTCCATGTCAGTACTGTAGGTTTTATAATCATTTTCATATAGTATGTATTTTGATTTTTAATTGAAATTTTGTGAGCCAAATTTACATCGTAGGGTAAGCCTTTTAGTTTGTATATTTAATTGATAACAATCAGTGAGAACACACCTTAGAACTTTGACTTCCTTCTCTCTTTTTTTTTGTCTTTTTTTGGGGGGCTGCACCCGCGGCATATGGAGGTTTCCAGGCTAGGGTTCTAATCGGAGCTGTAGCTGCCAGCTTATGCCACAGCCACAGCAATGACAAATCCGAGCCCTGTCTGTGACCTACACCACAGTTCATGGCAATGCTGGATCCTTAGCCTGATCCGTAACCCACCGAGCGAGGCCAGGGATCAAACCCACAACCTCATGGCTCCTAGTCAGATTCATTTCCTCTGCACCACGATGGGAACTCCCCTCTTTTGTTTTGATGCCATTAAAATAACTGGAAAAAAATGTTGAAAAACTTTTTAAAAGTTAATTAGTGGTCCAGGATATTTTATTATTTCTGTAAAACCTCATTTAAAAGGAGGAAACTGGTTTAATTACAATAAAACTAAATACATGGACAAGTGACTTTGGTCGATAATCCTTATAAGCTGTTTCCTATTATAACAGTTTATTTCAGACAGTATAGAAACGAAAAAATAAAACAATATATAAACAAATCACTTTAGAGGCTTTCTTAGTGACATTTCATGAAACATTGCAGTTTCCTTCAACATGGGTTTGTTTTGTTTTTGCTTTTAAAAGACAAACCTATTATTTAAAAACAAAACAATCGCCTTGGCAGGTGGGGGTGGTGTTGAATTACTGTGATATAGAATAATACCTTACTGGGGAGAGGCTTTATTATTTCAAGAATTCAATTTCAGATTGTATTTGTTCTTGTTTGCTTCTCTTGCTGCAATGCATGCATTTTCTGTCTTACCAGATAACAGAACTGTTGTACAAGGATGGACGTTATTGCCAGGAGCCTCCAGGACCAACGGGTAGCGTTTCAATTTCGATGATTGTAACTTATCCACAAATCCATTCTTCTGTGTAATGATGGGTTAGAAGGATTACAGCAGTAAACAGTTTCTTTTTGAAAGTGAAATTTGAAAACATTTAGTTATAAATCTTCATATTGATAACCACATTTTTGAGATCTAGGAGGTGTTTGGTTTTATCTTAATTTTTTAAAGACAGGGTTGGGAGGGTTTTTCTTTTCGGATATTGAGGAAGTACCTTCTTGTAGCACCTATCAAAACAGGCATAAAAATCAGTACTCTTTAGTGTTTATGTGATTTTTAATGTTTTGCGGCTGTAATTTAAACATACAAAGTAATAAAGAGACCTTATGGGTTTTTCCACTTAAATATAATTTATTACCCCAAGTATATTATTTTTGACATTTAATGATTTTCTGTTTTCACATAATAAATCCTAGAATATGTGGTTTTTTTGTCAGAAGGTACCCTTCTTGAAAGTTCAAATTTTTCTATCCTAGGTATTAACACATGGCCCTATATGTTTTATGCTTGAATGCATAGGAAAATTACTGTTGTTACAAAACATCTTTGTTAATCTTGGCTTTTCATTGGCTAATAGGCAGCTCTCCACAGGATTACTGTATGTGCTTATTAAAATTATTTAACTTTCTATACTCAACATTTAACAATCCTCTCCAATTTTGTGTTTCCCTAAATGTTGGCCACCAAAAAAAATTAGTACAGAAATGTGTGTGTACAAGGCATTTATATATTCTCTCAATTTGTGATTTGGATAGGAAAGGGGTAAGGCCTTGGGCAGGACCACTTCTGTCACTGAGTGGTGGAAAAAAATAGATTGAAGTAAGATTCAGTACTGAAAAGCTGTCACTCGGTCTGAAAATAATTAATATTCCTTTCACTCACCAGTTAGATATGTGCTCCCTAACCACATAATCTCTATGCCTCAGTGATCATTGTTGCCATTTCAGAGCCTCTCATCAGGGTGACATCTCACACCAAAATGATTTCTTATAAATTAATCTTGATAACATGACAGTCTCAGTAATTTTAGTGGAATGCTTTCTCTTGTTTTTTTCCACAGAAGCTGTTGGCTATTTTCTTTATAACTTGATTGACAGCATGAGTGACTCAGAGGTACAGGCCAAGGAGGAGCGTTTGAGACAATACTTCCATCAGCTGAAGGAGATGGTACCATTTCATTTTTTGCTATATAATGCCTGTCCTGCCTGACATGTATCTATTAGATTTGAAATTGCTGCTTTTAAGTACAACCAGACCACTTCTCAATGACATACATGAGTTGGAGACTTAAATTATGTCTGAGATAATTTCTGTTAGACAAATTTCAGTTTGGTTGTCTAAAACTCTGGGTCGTTTTCTTTTTTTTTTCCTCCTCCCTTCCCTTTGCACAGAATATAAAAATTCCTGAAAATATCTACAAAGGGATTCGTAACCTGCTGGATAGCTACCATGTTCCTGAACTGATTAAGGTGTGTGTGAAATAGTAATCAACTTTTTAAAATGCTTAATTTATATATAAAAGTATGTTAAAATTTTACTTAAGTATATTGCTTTTGGCCAAAAGTTTATTAAAATGACAACCTTTAAAGCAAGACTTTTCCTTGATTGTTGGTAAATGCTGTTTATATATTGAAGAATATGTTTATAGTATTTATTATAATGGTTATAAAGTATGAACACAATTTCTGGAAATTTTGGGAAGATGGAAAAATAGCAGTAAAATAAGATGAGACTTCCAAAATTTGCTTTTGACTTCTGCTACTATATTGTACACATGTTTTCTAATTCTAATTTAAATTCCAATTCTAGGATGTTAATAAATTGGTTGAAAGAGAGAAGACAGATCCTCGTGGAAAAGTAAGTAGGTTTTTTGAGTCTATTCTACATGCTATAATAACTGCATTTAATGAGTATTCTAGACTATGTCCTTATAAAACGTAAGTAGGTTTTTTGAGTCTATTCTACATGCTGTAATAACTGCATTTAATGAGTATTCTAGACTATGTCCTAACAGTTTTGTCATCATCAGTATACCTCTAGGAGATATAAGCTAGAGGCCACCTAGACACCTCGCCACCTTTAAGGTGGTAAAAGCTAATTCCCATTTCACAAAAATCAACATATCTAAGAAATTTGCGTATAATCTCAGGAGATTTAAAAACCACTGGAGTCCATCCACAGATCTCCAGATTAATATCCTTGATAGAATTATGACATTTAGGAAAGGTCAGTTGAAAGGGAAGAGTGACAAAGTACATTTTTTGTGTGTGGTAAATTTCTTTCCTTCTTTTTTCTTTCCATTTCTGTAGGCTTCGCAACTTACGTTATCTGATTTGGAGTCTAAACTTGAAAAACTAAAATCTGAAAATCAGCCTATAGGAGATGTCCTAAAGCAGCTCATATTAATCCTTTGTTCAGAAGAGGTAACTTTTGTTTAAATATTTCAAATATGCTACTAAGGTAAAAAAAATTATTTTTAGATAAAAGTAAGAAAAGCGAAATATAATATTTATGATTTTTACAATTGATTATTATGCATCATGTCTTTGAAGAATGCAATTAAATGAAAGGTTAACTAATTTCAGCTACACCTTGAATGGCATGTTTTCTGGTTGCTCTAGTTTGTTTACGATAATCTGCAAAGTGAATGATAGTAACAGCCGTGATAGGTTTATCATACATGCCAAATGTCCTTTCAAGCCATGGCTTCGGTCTCTTATATCTAGATTGTCAAGCAACTGATACAGGCAGTAGTCATTTGCAAGTCAAATATTACTAGGTTGTTAATGCAGGGATTGAAATTCCATTTTCCTGCTGGAAAAAAGCTCTTTCTGAGATAAAGGGTCTCTTGCCTTTTTTCAGCAGGCGTCCAGCTGTACTTTGTGTTCATTTTAGTGTGTGTCTGCAATTTGTGGTATATCACTAGACTTTTTCAGTTTCTAGTTCTGTGTCATTTGGTTGTATGCCTATGTTTTTAGGGGAAAAAATACAGCTGACCTTAAGATTATTACATGGTACTGTTAAATTCTAAAATATTTCTTCACTACTTGGATATTAAATTAGACTGTGAGAAACTTTGCAAGGATATGTATTTCTGTGCATGGAAATTGGATTGTGAGTAAGGGCTGACTTGGTACATATTTAATCTGCAAGTCTTTTTTTTTGTAATACAGTCCAAATCTAAAACATCAATTTGGCATAATGGCCTGTTTTGCATTGCAGATAACAAGTCTTTTAAACCCTACATACAAGTCTTTTCCTGCTTTTTAAAAGGCAGATAAATATACCAGAGAGCAAAGTGAAGTTACTAACACGAGTCCATTTATTTTAAAAGTACCGTTAACTTTTTTTTGCACTCTGAATATTGAAGGTAGAAATTTTACTTTTGTATTAATTTCTTGGTTTTTTTTTTTCCCCTTCCATCCTTAATTTTAGAACATGGAAAAGGCTCTTGAATTGAAAGCAAAATATGAATCAGATATGGTTGTCGGTGGCTATGCAGCTTTAATAAATTTGTGCTGTCGACATGATAATGCAGCAGATGCACTGAACCTGAAACGAGAATTGTGAGTACCCTGGCACTGAAACAAATCATCAGCATTTATGCTGATATACAGTCTTTGATGGATCATGTAGATTGAATACTACTTTCATGTAATGTAAATTTTAAAAATTCTTTTTTGTCAGCATTGTTGAAATTTCATACTACATGACTCTGATTCATTATGGCTTGTTTTCCACAAGGAGTCTTTCTTTGTTTTAAGTATGATAAGACATCCTATTTTTTTTTAAAGCCACAGTTTTTTTCCCACATTGATTTCTACAACTGCGTATCATAACAATGGTGATGGTAACTGTTTTATAAGGCTTGTTAAACATTCTCTTTTCTGTACTGTAGTGTAAACAAAATTCTGTCCTTTTCTCGGGCATCTTTGGTTTCCCATCCTGATAGATTTACCGAATAAAAATGTATCTTTTTGGATATTTCAGTATTCGTAACAGAATTAGAATCACCTTAAGTGCATGAAGCAGAGGAGTTCCTTTTTTAGTATCACTTGCAGATAGAAAGATGCAGTAGATATGTAGTAGTAGATTTTTACTGCTTTTGTCACTTTGAATATAATTGCATGTGAATTTGTGTATGGTTTCAAAAATCAACCTTAACTAAAATGTAGAGGCCAATATTAATAACAATTCAGACTATCTGATGAGTTTTTGAAAGTGATCAAATGGATATTGCAGTCCTTTTCACAATTAACCAGCTTCTAACATAATATAAATGTGGCTTTAATTTTTAGTGACCGTTTAGATTCATCTGCTGTCCTTGACACCGGCAAGTATTTAGGACTTGTAAAAGTGTTGGGAAAACATGGCAAGCTCCAAGGTAAGCAGCAGCACATAAAGGAAATATCTGGTGCAAGTATCTTGCCACTGGAATAATATGTGAATTGATATTAATGGTATATCATATCCTGCAAAGTGCTTGAACACTTTGCATACAAATTTGCATGTGAATCCAGCTAGAGCTGCATGGACAGTGTAGGCCATTAGTTTTAATGGATTGGCAAGCTTGTCATTTACATTTGCACAGCTCAGTGCTTTTTGCATTTCTGCAGCTAGTTTTTATTAGCATTGCTGTTTGGATTGAGTTTGAAGATCATGACTTGTGGCACAATTTGCTTATATGCCTGCATTAATGGCTTTGTTTTTAAGTACATTGGAAGGCTGAATATAAAACCTATAAACATAACCTTTATTAAGAATATGAATTTTGCAGGAATCTTTGTCTTAATAACATTAACAAAATGTATACTTTAATAAGTTTTTACTTAGAATGTCATAGGGAAAGCCCTAGCTGATTATATTGTTGATGTGTCTACTCTAATTTTCTCATTGTTGAGATAATACTAAGCCTAGTATAATGAATTACACTTGATAATATATTCTTACTATTCACTTGTTTCTTAACTTTCTCCTTGGGCTTTATTTTGAAACTTTTTTTTAGCCTCCCTCTCTTCCTTTTATTCATAGAGAAGATTTTTTTTTTAAGCTTTGTAGTGAAAAATGTATGGAGAAAATATTTGATGTGAACATTAAATTTTTTTCCTAGGAAACCTTTCTAACACAGAAAATTCTTTATATAAAGATTAGCATGCTTTTTAAAAAATCACTTTCTGTAAAGCGGTCAAAACATTTTGTCTGTGCCATAATTAAGAACAACATTATAAAAATGCACTTATTCCATATCCTAAAATGTTTGTTTCTGCCTTCCTAATGAAGATTAATGAATCTAATGTATTAACATGCGGTCTTTTGGAAAGCTTTCATTGGCTCTGCTTGGCTAATTAGTATCGACATAGCAAACAGGCCCTATCGGTATCAGACCATTAGTCTGGCTGTATATACAGTGTAAACACATCTTTATTATCTGGCCTCCTGACAAGCCATCTGCTGAAGAAACAATGGTGTGATTTAGCAGATGTTAGCTCTGAACGATAAAAGCATCCATTTAGGAGGATCTTACAGCTATAGGGCAGACCGTACAGGGTTATGTGGTGCAGAGTGGGCACACAGTCCCTATCTATAATTTGTAGTCAAAGTTGCAGGGAAATGATAAAACCATGCTATTGTGGATTTATAATTGTAGTCTCGTTTAGAAATGCAAGTAGTAATTAACTTGAAATCGGCATTATACACTAGAATTTACATTCCTGCTGGGCTTGAAATGCTGTTTTAATAGCAGTTTGTTTTCCCTACATGAAATTACCTAAGGGTCTTTTGTGCTACTTCATTGTAGATGCTATTAACATTCTAAAGGAGATGAAAGAGAAGGATGTTCTTATCAAAGATTCAACAGTCTTGTCCTTTTTCCACATCCTAAATGGTGCGGCTTTAAGAGGTGAAACTGAAACAGTAAAACAGTTGCATGAAGCCATCGTGACTCTGGGGTTAGCGAAACCATCCACTACCTTAAGTTCCCCATTGGTCACCCTATATCTGGAAAAGTAAGTTAATTGAATTTTACATTTTAAATGTTGACATTAAAACGATGAATATAGTATCTTGGGGCTTCTACTTTGTAAATGCTCTGTGGTGCTGCGTAAGCATTGGAGGTCACTTGCCACAGAATAAGAGGACGTCTGTGGAGTAGGTGGACCTTTAAAATTACCAGCAGGCCTATGATCCAGAGGATTACCTGTCAATGGAATTGGGATTTTTTTTTTGGTGGGGCAAGTGATGATATTATATGAAGTTAAATCTAGTTTTTCCTAGTTTTAAGCCTTATAGGTGTTAATTATTAATAAATATGAGAAAAAAGGATTCTCTGAGGCTTTTGATTATGTTTCATGATGGTTATTCAGGTAATAATGTGGCGTTTCTTCAGTGCTTCTTTTCTCCATGTGGTATTTTAATTCAGTGTCCCAATAGAGTAGTTATTCTGGCTTCGATAAATTTTGTAGATGTTTCTTTCTTATGGAAAAAGATGAATTTTGTTGATAGGGTAAGATTTACTGAGTTTAAAAATTTTTTCATTTGGAGTGCTCATCTTGGTGCCAAATTTAAGGTCAACCTATTCTCTTGTTGCCAAATTTATTATTTATTATGAATTTAAACTTATTTATTATTCTCTTGGTGCCAGATTTAAAGTCAACCTATTCTCTTGTAATAAGTGAAACATTTTAGTTACATGATGAAATACCCTTTCTTATCTTTTCCTTTAGCATTTGTTTTTCTTTTCTACTTTATTGTTTGGCTGTGCCTGCAGCGTGTGGAAGTTCCTGGGCCAGGGATTGAACCCATGCCATGGCAGTGACAGTGCTGGATTCTTGATCCACTGAGCCGTCAGGGAACTCCTGTTTTTCTTTTCTATTTTTAAAAATTTCTTAGACTTTACCTCTTTGTCATCTTTTCAATGGCTTAATGCAGTTTTTAATCTGCTTATTTTGTGATCTGGATTTTCTGATTTTAATCTGGATGTTGCCCTGTTAACGCCAGGAGAGAAATAAAAGGTATATCATAAGTTCTCATTCTTCCCAAATTTTTCTTTTTTATTAGAGGGTGTAATTAATTGAATGTAATGAATGATTTAGTATTAAATTTAAAATATAGAATAAAAACCATCTCAACTCTGTTGGGAAATATGTGAGTATATACGTACATACATATACACACACATAAATATACACGTTTTATGAAATAAATCTTTGCCATCCAATCAAAAAAACAGTTTATCAGGCTAGATGATTGGCTAAATCTTAACCTCCACAATCTCAGCATTACATCTTTTTAAAGAAATAGTGATTCAAACAATTACCGTGTTATTGAATTCTCATGTTCACAGCCAACTTTATATAGAAATCCTATAATTAATATGCTTCCTCCTAGAATTTTTTTGATTGTTTAAAAGACCCATCTCTGCAAATTGCATGTGGAGCTCTGCATAGGGATTTGAAAGAAATGGGCCCAGTGCCCAGAAGAATTAGGCCCTCCTCCACCACTGGGCAAAAATAAAATAATTAACAATGAAAACGAGGGCTGTGGTAGGAAAGTATCTTACAAATAGAAACAGTTTGAAGACAGTGGAGATAGAAAAGTTTTCTGAAAGAGGTCTGCAGGTGGGGCTCATGAACCAAGCAGAATTTCCCCCAAGGGAAATGAAAATAGCATGGGATACAGATGTTAACCTGGAGCATTTCTGTGCTTTGCTTCTACAGTACAATACAGAGATTTGTCTGTCTCACTAAAATTTGACTGTCTCTGTTAATTGGGCTAGAGAAATCTAAATTAGTATCTTTTATGGTGTTTTTTAACTGCTTTCATATACAAAGAAAAATTATTACCTATTTTTATTTGCCTGGTTTTTGTTTTTGTTTTTTGTTATCTTTGCTTTGCATAGGCAGTTTCCATGACAAGATCTTTCAGTTTCTTCTATCATAATAAATAGGTTTTGTTGACTCTTTTAGAGTCAGGAGAATAATAACAAGGAGATGAAGGAAATTTCATGTTTGGAGAAAACAGTAGTAGTCGGGGCTAAGTTGAAGGGAAACTTTGAAACTTCTTTGGATGGTGCTTTCCCCAACTGATAGAAGCTAGCTGATTGATTCAGAATCATGACAAGTGCAGTACTAGGATTAACTACACTGGCCTTCCAAAGTCTACATGTATTTGATTTGATTAAATGTTTAATCTTCAGTAATTTCTTATAATTGGCTTCAGCAGGTTTGAGCTCATCTGGGAGTGAGCCTTTTATTCAAACTTAAGCTAAAATTAGGAGAAACATTTCAGAACATGGTATAAAATCTTCATCTTTTCAAAGACAGACATCTTTTTGGAAAGTCATTGCAAAGACTGAAGAGGCTGTCACTTATATATTGTAATTTGAATATATTGTAATTCAAATGTATGTGGTTGCATTCCTTGAAAGATGATCTTTAAGATTCAGTGGATCTTAATTTTGGACTGACTTTTTCAGCATTGAATAAAACGCAGGGGAAATGGAATAATCTTAACAGTTTGTTACTTGGATATTGTATTAAAAGTTTTACAGTGAAGAAAAATAATACATTTTCTTTCTATTCATTTGCCAAAGGAAATCCAGGATAACAGGAACAACAGGTTTGCAAAATTTTGACAAGTTGTTAAACTAATTTGATCTATATTATCAAAATAATACTTCCACTGAGCAGAAAAGAGATGTGTAGAATCGCAAAAGAGATATGCAGAAATTTTATGTGTTTCATTTACATTGGATTGTTCTCTAAGCCACATGTCTACGTGTCATTCAAATAAATGTTAAACATTTCTTTTGTACCTACTTAAAAATAATTTTTTAAATTGAAATCATGCCTGATTCTGAAAGATGACTTGGATCCTCCATATTAAGAAAGAAAGAAATGCTTCAAAATAAGGTAAAAGAACTTATGATTAGTCTTTATGCTGTGGTAAAGGAAAAACTAATGAAATCTGGGTCATTAGTTTTAAAAGCATAAAAATTTGTATGATGCAGTTTCAGATTCACTTGTTTTATAGCTGATCCGTTTTGGTTTCATTGCATATGAAAAGTATCTGAAGCTGTTTAACTGGATTATTTGGTGCAAATGATCAAAGAAGCTGTAATTTCTGCTTTCCATTAAGGGTTTCTCTGTGCTGATTTGTGCTATAATCTGTATATGCCACATGTATTTCATTTAAGTGAATCATGGACTTTGTATATTTAATCCTCCTAGAACTCTTGCTAAGTTAATCTTGAGTTTTTCATAAAGGTCACAATTTCTGTTAAGACGAACCTATACCATTACGTTTTAAAACTCACTGTAACACTTTAATACATTACAGCAGTGGGAAGTACACTTTTTACAATGCTGGTTATTCTGTTATATTCTGTTATATACACTCCCCTTCAATTTTGGCATCTTCATTTGTACTGGATACTTTTATTATTTATGGGAATGCTTTCCTTTGAGGGTAAAACTCTTTATGTGCTGAAAGGAAATTAAGGAGGTTTGGCTCTTTTACTCCATTATTGCAATTAAGAACTTAGCATCATCAGTGCCAAAAGGACAAAAGTGGTTCATTTGCCCTAGGGGGACAGGACAGTGATAAGATGATTTTTCGTCAAGGATCATTGGGTCGTAATTAAGTTACATTCATGGCTATTGCTTTTTGAAGGATGATTGGTAAATGACAGGCTTCATGTGCTTAGTACGGACAGTGTTCAGTAGGGTTTTTTTCTCCCTCTGTCAGAAAATCCTGTTGAGCCTGATAATGTAAATGTGGCATTTTATTCTGAACAAAAGAGCAGGGAAATGAGCTATCTTGTCTAATCATTCAGTTGTTTAACACCGACTTCCAGTTTAGACTCAATTGGCTGGAAAGCACTTGACATGTGAAGTTAGTGCTGTTCCGAACGCATGTTTGAGTAAATTTTAAAGTAAGTGACAGCTAAATTGTACCTAGGGAAATTACAAAGCCTTCAACACAGTTAATTTTTTGGGGAGGATTAGTTGTAATTGCAACACCAGTCTCCTTGAAGATTCCTCATTTATAGATGATGAACAGAAAAAAAAAACCATTCAAGGGCTGGTTCTCTCAGAATAATTTTTGTGAAGTCTATGGTTTCTCTTGAATTGATTTCTTTCCACATCTGCTTAAGATTTATAGAACAGTTAGTTTTTAGAGTGTTAAGGTGTTTTTCACTCCCTCACCCTTGTTTTAAACTTTTTTCTCCTCCAAAGCCTCTATTTTCTCTAGTGATTTCAGATTTTGAGAGCTTTTCAGTCAGTAAGCTCTTTAGGTAAATTGCCACTTCACTAACACTTTATGCATAACGTTGAAGTACCTTTTCCAATTGAAAATCAATATTTGTCATTTAAAATTTTGATTAAATTAAGTATACTTAATTGGAAGTTATTTACTATAAGTTAAGGAGACTGAGTTTAAAACTACTGATAGGTAAATACCTGTCACTGGTTGTTCTTGACCGAACATCGTATGAAACTCTTGTGATTCTTACAGTTACATATAAAGGAATTTGAGTTAGGAGAGTTTTGTTTCCTGGTACCTTTAAGTAGATACTTTTATGATCAGCCTCATATAAATGTTATTTAGGTCCAGGGTTTGTTTTTCCATCAGTGACATTATAAAGCACACTTTTCATTTCATAATAAGGACTAAAACAAGAGTTAACATCACATTTGCCATGTGAATTTCAAGCTTGCCTTTTGGGTGTTCTCGCATATGATGCAAAATTACAGATTATAGTAGTTTTACATATGGTCATGTTCCCTTAAAAAAGTAAAACAAAATTCCAGAATGGATTTTAATATAGGCCAAATGAATCCATTCAGGTTGATTTGAACCGTTTTAAGTGTTCAAATTATTTATTGGACTCAGCCTATTATATATGTATGTGTTCTTGAAACTTAGATTTTTGGAATTTTCCCTTTCTTTTTTTCTGCTTTTATTTCGTAGGCTCACAGAATTTTGGGAATGCGTATGACAGTTAATTTGCATCAATCAAAAATATTTTTAAGTGATTGTTTACTTGTCATTAGTAGGTATAGTTTTATTTATGAAAATGATATCATTGAAATATTTTTGGTGTCTAGTCATTGAAAATACCTCAGTAGATTATTTTTCTTAGACATAATAGTATGTTACAGATTTGATTTTTATTTAATATTACTTGAGGTTTGTGAAAGCAGTGACTAAATGGCCTTTACAAGTTTATTACCTGTTTGTATATAGAACTTTGGAAATTATGCTTGCATACTGATATGTTCACAGAATAAGTTTTGAATCCAGAATTAATGTTTTCAACAAGTTTTCTTCAAAGGATTATTGTTATTTTAGAGTTTTAAGTTAATTCTAGTGCTTTAAAGTATATAAAGGAAATCACAGAATCGTTTTAATTAGGTCATAGAAACTAGAATCACACTGGTTGATAAAGTCTTCTCCCACATTTTGGGTATAAAGCACTTTCCACCTTTTTCTATTTGGTATGTTGCTACACGTACTGATTTCATCCTGCCTAATAAAAGTGGTATTTCATCTATTGATTTTCTCTGCTGGGTGAACATTTGAGTTGGTGAACCTAGTTCTGAATTAGTGAACCAAGTTCATGGAACCTCACGTTGGAGGGAACCCAAAGGTTCTAGAGTTCAATTATTGTGATAATCTGCTTTTCATTAGCACCTGTAGAAGTATGTTTCGTTGCTGTAAACTGAGCTACATTCAATACTTGTCAACTGGGGTTGAAATTAAAAAGCCCTCTATACAACTCTGTTCATAGCAATGTGAATTTTACATACTTCCTAATATTTTTCATTTCCATCACCCAAAGTTTTCAAGCTTTTTTTTATTGTTGTTGTTTTGGGGTTTTTTTTCTTTGCTTTTTTCTTTTTAGGGTCGCACCTTCAGGCTAGGGGTCCAATTGGAGCTACAGCTGCTGGCTTATGACTGGCACAGCGTCATGGGATCCGAGCCCCGTCTATAACCTACACCACAGCTCATGGCAACGCCAGATCCTTAACCCACTGAGTGAGCCCAGGGGTTGAACCTGAAACCTCATGGTTTCTAGTCAGACTCGTTTCCACTGTGCCACGACGGGAACTCCAAAAATTTTCAAGCTTTAATAGGAAAGGTTAATGATGACATCAAACTATATGAGGCATGTACATTTTATGTCTTTTTAAAGTGACATGATCCAACTAACCACAAGTCAGAATGTAGATGACAGGGATTGAAAAGAAATGACTAGCCTTTAGTTCATTTCTATCATCAGTACACTTTGTATATAATGTTTCATTATAGATTTCTAATTCATTTTGCCGGCAACTTGGGAGCAGTAACATTGTTACTTAAAATTACTAACAAATATATGAATTATTTCCATTTTGCTATTCTTGTCTTTTCTGTTGTTGTTCTGAGCATGTATAATCTTCGGAAGCATATATTTGAGACCAAAGACTATTAACATGTCTCTTTGATTGACAGAACAATTACTCATTCATTTATTGATAGCTTTGACCTAATGTAGGGGAAATACAATTGCGACTGTACCGTTCTAGTTTGGGAATTGATCTGAAAAAGCCAATCATACTGTTTTTTAAAAATCAGCATGTGTTAGTTTTTCTCTGAGAAATATTTTGGTAGTTTTCCATTAAATGGAATTGTGGAAAGGTAATAACTGAACTTGTATCTGAAGCAAGGGAAAATACTGATTATATAAAGCTTTATATCAAATGTGGTAGCTACTGCAGCATTTCTCTTGTATGACAGTAATCTAGCCTGCAACATCTACTTGCAGTTTTGAAATTAACCTGTAATTTAGTCTTCACCCCAAATGACAAAAATTCAAATGACTCTGTGGGGTGCCAGAAGATGCACTGTAAACAGGGCTTAGTAAGGGGATAAGGTAGAGTTCCATCAGGATAAGCTCATTTTCACTGTGTCAGTATTATTGCAGTAAAATTAATGCTTCTTCATGGTATTTTACTTTTTAGTACAGTTTAAAATCTTAATCTAGATAAAATAGTAATTCAGTCTAGGGCAACATAACATTTGTATAATGAACCAAAATGTCAGGGCTTGGGTGGAAAATTTTAAAAGGTTTTCTTCCTTTTGAAAACTGTTGCACATGTGAGAGAAATGTGTTTTCTTTCCAAAGATTGTCACTATTGTCACTAGTTATACTTTGGTCCATGCCTCTGACCATACTTCTTTTTAAAATACATTTTATACTTTTTTTTAAATATCTTTAATTTCTTATTCTAAATTGCACCACATTAGGTTAAACAAACAACAGTGCTTTTATTAGAGCATAATATATAATTAGATGTGCTCACCTGAAAGGGGGAGTCCAGGGACCCAATGACAGTGCTTTCCTCTGTTTATCTAGTAGCATTAGGCTTATCAGTCAATCTGTAGAGGCCTTAATTTCCTCTTATAAAGTTTCCCAAAACTGGAATTATAGAGGACCATAAACACACACAAGTGGCTGAAAAAAATATTTGACAGTAGTCCTTGAGTTTAGAAATAACGCATTCTCAGAGCAACTTTTAACAGAGCATGCCTTTATCTTTTGGACTTTTTAAAAGCTGTGCCGTTTAGCAAGCAAAATAATGACAGTTGAAGCTGGAAAAACAGGAAACCGCTAATGACATCTGTACTCTAAGTACTGATTTTTATATAAGGGTTGTCTCTCATGGTTTTTTTTTTTTTTTCTTTTCCATTTTGTGGTTTTCTACCTTAAAGCTCAGTTGTATACATTTTGACTCGTTGTTGTATATCTCTTTAAAGTATATTAGATTTATTTTATTCATTGTTAATATTTTGATGTTTCCAAGGGATGATTTACGTACCGCTCTTGAAGTCACCATTGACTGCTATGGAAAGTATAAAGTACTACCCCGGATTCACGATGTCTTATGTGGACTGATAAAGAAAGGCGAGACTGAACTCATTCAGAAAGGTTAGTCACCTTCTAACATCTTAGTGTTGGTCTTTTTTCCACTCTTTCTTGTTTAAATCTTAATGAGTTACTGTGACGAGAAGATTTTTTTTGTTGTGGTTTTTAAAATGATATTTATTTATTTATTTATTTATTTATTTATTTTTGTGAAGAGAAAATTTAACAGGAAGGCAAGCACATCCAGAGAAACTGTGTTATAGTTTGTTGAAAAATATCAGGTGGATTTTTAATAATTATCCTTGATCTTAAAAACTGTTCATTTTGAAAAGTTGCCCCTCTGTTATTTTTTGCTCCACTTCTTAGTGGTCTGTCTTTATAAGCATTTTCACCCTTACCCTCCCCAGTCCTCCTTCACGCTAATCACAGCTGCTTTATGCCTTCAATGTGTGCTATTAGTTAGATAAGGAGTGTGACAGAAAATTGTTTGATAGAGCTATAACCTTTAAGTTATTCTAACTATTTATTTTTAAAGTTTGTCCAGGACTCTTCAAGTGATACTGTGTTTCTCTGTATTTTTTCTTCTAACACATTTTCCTCTTTCCTCTCTAGCAATGGACTTTGTGAGCCAAGAACAAGGTGAAATGACGATGCTCTATGATCTCTTCTTTGCCTTCCTACAAACAGGAAATTACAAAGAGGCCAAGAAGATCATTGAGGTATGATTTTAACTCCAGTATTCTATTGGTACAGCTATTTAGACTCTTAATTAGAATATGTTTAAAATTTTTAACCTTTAATTACACTTGTTCTGATTCATGTTAATATAATTCAGTCCCAATAATGGGGGGCAAGGGGGGGGTACTTGGCCAGTTTCTTTATTGTATATAATTACAGTTCAGAAAAGGCAGCCTGGTTGTATATTGAATTTGTTTCTTCACTTTGTTAAATTCACTGTTATATATCAAAATGATATTTGCATATTAAATCTTGGATTGTGGAACAATTAAATTAAACTGGCATTCCTGGGTGTAAAGTTGCTAATCCTCTTTGCCAAGGAATTCTTTGTTCTTAAAAGCAGTGGAATTTAATTTGCTGCAGACCATGCTCAGATTTATTTGTAATGCTTGTCTATAAGTTAATCAGCCAAACAAGTGCTGTCTGCAACTGTTTGGCATTTAATTTAAAATTTCTTTTTTTTTTTTTCACTATGGTAAGCAGCTTATGGGAAATGGTAGGTGACAAACCTGGGCTATTTAGGATTAGTATATTTTATCTAGGCTTGATTGAAATTTTGGTTACTGAAATTGGTAAGTCAAAGGGCAACTTGTGATTAATTTCACTTTTAAACAATTCTCTGTCCTCTAAAGAAAATCATTTCACATAAGATAGACCCATTGCCTTAAGAAATACTATTTAATGCGAGTAAAATAAATTTGTAAATACATCATGTTCCTCTCAGATATGCTTTACTATTACTCCATGTCTTTTTCCAAAAGTGCCTGTGGTGGACGAGGCATAAAGGTGGTATTTGGCCTCCTTGTTTGTGTTTGTATGTTGATGACTGTTTATTATGCATTTGAAAATGTGGGCACATAGCTCCCCGAATTACTAATTTCTCTTGATGTTTTTCAAAGAAAAGTCTGAAAAAGGACTATAAAATGAATTCAGAATGTTCTTCTCTTTCTGTCTTCACATTCTCCTGTCAGAGGGAAGTGGGGGCATTGCTCTCTTGAACAGGTGCCTCTGTAGCTTAAGTTGTTCATTTGTTTTCTAGAAATGGTATATATTCTCTCATTGAAAGTGCATGGTATATGTATCTGAAAATGAGGGGAGGAGTTCCCATCATGGCTCAGCGGTTAACTAACCCGACTAGTATCTATGAGGATGACGGTTCAGTCCCTGGCATCATTCAGTGGTTTAAGCATCCTGTGTTGCTGTGAGCTGTGCTGTAGGTCACAGGCGCAGCTCGGATCTGGCATTGCTATGGCTGTGGTGTAGGCCAGCAGCTACAGCTCCGATTCAACCCCTAACCTGGGAACCTCCATATGCTGCGGGTGTGGCCCTAAAAAGACAAAAAAAAAACCAACGAGGTGAGCTGCCTTCCTATTGAGTTCCTCTGCTCTGTGTGCATGTTATCAGTATTAGTAAGGCACTAACAAGAGCAGAACTAAAGCTCAGGTGTTTGGATAATAGCGACTAGAGGTTCTACAGCAGGAAGCCATGTGCCTCTCTGTGTAATAAGCAAGACATAACAGGAAGAGCCAAAGGCCTAAGTGTGAGGTCGTTTTCTTTTTGTCATCTACTTGCTAGTGTGATAATGGACAAGTTACTAAACCTTTCTAAGCTTCCTCATCTATAAAAGGGAATATAGTGTCTTTCTTTAAGATTCAATCACATAATGTATGTAAAGCAGCTTGAGTATTTACTGGGTTAGGGTAGTAATTAATAATATTAATTCTCTTTGCCCCTTAAAGGTGGAGATTGTATTGTCTGCTTTACCTCACATAATTCAGAATGTAATGCTTAGGGTGAGGCACATTGCTCGTCACGTGAATAGGCAGAGAAAGACTACTTCTTAATTACTTTAATGCTGTGCCAGTGTACAACATCAGTGAGTGTAATCATTTAGGAATGGCTGTCTACTGATGACTGAATTTTTATAGTGGATGTGTACAGAATTGCTTAAAGGATTACGGAATTCCTGCAGTACCTTAGGGTAGGATAGCGGAGTGTGCAGGATACGGAAATATATGGAAGCACATTTTCAGTTTTGTTATGTTGTTTTTTGGGTTTTTCTTAATGGTTAGTTGGAGTTGAATTAAAGTAGGAATTTAATTTTTTTTTTGACTGTTAAAATTTAAGACCTGAAGTTCTTTCTTGTGGTTTTCTAAGAATTATTGAAAATATTAAAAGTAATGAAAACAAGCTGGGACTGTATCAGCATATGAAGGAATATTATTAATACTGAGCAACATTTTTATTACTCCCCAAAATGCAGTAGTTTTTTTTTTTTTGGCTTTTTAGGGCTGCACCCACAGCATATGGAGGTATTTTATATATTACAGTGATATTTGTATACCAACTCACTTTTGACATAGTTCTTTTTCTTTCCTTTTTTTTTTTTTTGTCTTTTTAGGGCCACATCTGTGGCATATGGGGGTTCCCAGGCTAGGGGTCAAATCAGAGCTACAGCTGCCTGGCCTATGCCACAACCACAGCAACGCAGGATCCGAGCCGCATCTGCAGTCTACACCACAGTTCACAGCAATGCCGGATCCTTAACCCTCTGAGCAATGCCAGGGATCAAATCCAAGTCCTCATGGATGCTAGTCAGATTCGTTTCTGAGCCATGACAGGAACTCCAACTTTTAATGGTTCTATTTCTACATATGGATTATTGCAGGAGGGTAGAATTATAACTGATACTTTGCTGTACGCTTCTTTGTATTCTTCAGTAATGAGCATATATATTCTTTTTGTCTTTTAAGGCCGTACCTGCATATGGAAGTTCCCAGGCTGGGGGTCTAATCAGAGCTATAGCCAGTGGCCTACACACAGTCACAGCAACACTGGATCCGATCCTCATCTATGACCAACACCACAGCCGGATCCTTAACCCACTGAGCAGTGCCAGGGATCGAACCCCAGTGCTCATGGTTACTAGTCGGGTTCGTTACCATTGAGCTACAGTGGGAACTCAATTTGTATATTCTTATTCTATACATACTCAGAAAAAGTGTTATTTTCTTCTAAAAGGAAGAGTTAAGAGAAAAAACGTAAATCAGACTGAAATCAGCCTTCAAGGAAGCTAATATGAAGCTCCTTGAATGTGAGATTAATATGTGAAGATAACATCTGTATTTAAGACTGAGAACTATTCACTGCTGTAAGAAAAATGTAAATAGTTCTGAGAGAGGAGTTTCCATTATGGCTCTGTGGAAACAAATCTGACTAGTATCCATGAGGATGCAGGTTTGATCTGTGGCCTCACTCAGTGGGTTAAGGATCTGGTGTTGCCCTGAGCTGTGGTGTAGGTCGCAGACGTGGCTCAGATCCCAAGGTGCCGTGGCTGCAGCGTAGGTCAGGGGCTACAGCACCAATTCAACCCCTTGCCTTGGGAACCTTCATTTTTTAGGTGCGAGCTTAAAAAAATCTAGAGAGAGACAAAAAAATATAGTTCTGAGAGGAAATTATACCCAATATAAGAAATTAGGCAAGACTTCATTGAGAAAATGGGTTCGGGCTATGGATTGTTGGGTGTGGTGGTACTCTTTGGGAGTTTGATGGTGTGTTAAAAGTATTAGACGTGGAACAAAGAAGAAGAAAAGGGAAATCTCTAAACAGTTCTTTTTCTTCCTCCAGCTTCATTGAGATATAAGCAACATTTGACATTGTGTAAGTTTAAGTTAGCATTGTATAAGTTTAAGTTGTACAACATGTTTTTTTTATGGAGTGGAGTGGCCATGAAATTTTATTTCTCACAGTCTGGGGGCTGGGAGTTCAAGATCAAGTACAATAGATGAAAGGGGGTTTGGGACCATGAGATTAATAGGATCTAAAATAGGATAGTGGTTGTGGGGATATTTAAGACACTTTACCTCATCTCAGATGATATCTTAACAGTTGAAGAATAGTGACCTTAATTATAGCAAAGTGTAGGGTGAATTAACAGAGGCATGAAACCGTCTCAGCTCTGACTTGAGATAAACTAAGCTCTGCCTTAGGTCTGATACAGCATCTTCCATCATGAACCCTTATGTGTTGGCATTGGAAGATTTTCTTCACCTGAAACTTCCTGAATGAAGTCTTTTAACTAAGGTGGTTGATAACATTTGAGTGTCTTCTCAGTTTGACCAATCTTCCCCCTTTCTCCCTTCTTCCCTCCCTTCTTCCCTCCCTTCCTTCAATAAATAATAATGGGCCACATCTTACAGTCTAGTCCTACACCTTAAAAAGATGAATCTATAAAATGCAATAATTGCTGAAACAAAGCATTATTGAAAGGATCTATTTTAGACTAGCTCTTTCTGAGGAAGTGATGTTTGGGATGAGAACTACATTAAATTGGGAGCAGCCACATAAAAAGTGGAAGTAGAAGCATTTCACATAGAGGAAACTGCCTGTGCAGGAGCCCAGGGCAGGAGAGTAGTTCTATTCTTTATCCTTATTCTTTCTCCTAGGACTCATATAACAGTGCTACGACCCCATCTAGAGTGTGTGGAACACTGTTCTAAATACTTAATGTTAATTTTAATCTCTGCTTTCTATATGACATTCTTCTCTGTGTTGAAGTCACACCCTTTTGTCCCTTCTGCAGTCTCATCTTCTGCAGGCTAACTATCCCTAGTTCCTTTCAGTATTCTTATGGCACATTCTGGAATGAAATGTTCAGAAATTATTTTTACAGACTTACAGAATAATATCAGGTGAATATATTTCATCTACTGTATTCTTACCAGTGATGATAAACCTGATTTTTTTCCCCACATGTTATTGTTTAAAATACATCGAGTATAAAGCCTCACTATTAATGCCATTACTCATCTAGTCATCTTTGTGGTTTTTCTGTCCTTTATTCAATGCATATTTCTTTTATGTATTTGAAATAAATTGAATCTTAGAGCTTATTTAATACTGTGGTAAACCCCCACATTGCTGTCTCTGCCTTTCCCTTCACGTCAATAAGAACTCTTCTAAGCATTTTTAATGAGTACATCATTCCATTGTGTGAGTTAAAGTTTGTCCATTCCTCCTTTGAGAAAAATTTTCACTATTGTTAAGTAACCATCATAATTCACGTCTTTACCACCAGACATGTTTGATTTTCAGATATTATTTACTTAGGATCATTTTTCAGAGGTAGATCAAACATTATTACCATTTTTAAGACTTCTGATACATAAAGATAAATTTTATTTTGTGTTTATAGGTAATACCTCCATTATGGTCCATGGTGGCAAATATTTGGATTAAAACCCAGGTCTCCTAAGTTCTAGTCCTCTACTTCTTTTGTTAGAAATTGATAAAATAGGGTGGTGTTTGTTTTTTAAAAAAGACTTCATTCTTTTAGTCTCATATCTCTTAAGGTACTTCATTCACCTCCCTGGAAGGATATGTTGCAAGTCAAATTAACAAGAGGAGTTCCCTGGTGGTCTAGTGATTAGGACTCAACACTTTCACCACTGTGGCCAGGGTTCAATCCTTGGTCTAGGAACTGAGATCCCACCTCAAGCAACTGTATGCTGTGGCAAAAATTAACACTGTTTAGGTAATTCATTTTTTAAAACTGGACATTAAGTCAAGGGAGAGATGATACAAACAAGTATGAAAAGTTAAATAGTGACATAAAATGTTAAATAACCATATTAAAAATTTCTATAGTTGTATTATTTAATTTTATTCTTAACCCTTTGAGCAGTTCAGTAATCACTTACTGATTGCTTATCATGTGCTAGGTACTGCCAAGTTCTCAGGAGACAAACACAAAGATGAGTAAGTCTTCTTTAAATCTAGATTAGCATTTTTTTTTTGTAACTTTGTCCTTGAGGTTCAAACCTAGATTAGAAGCTAAGCAGTAGAACCAGGAGAACATTTTTATACTTCTCCGATGATTTTCATGTACATTTTTATGTGAGTCTCACTTAACAATTCTGAGAGGTAATTATGGCAATAAACTTCAGTTCAGGGTGTGAGTGTAAAGTTTATTTCGTTAGTATTAGTCATGGAATTTGAGATCGGGTCCTGATTTCACATTTTCTGTTGGTTCCCTTAACCATTTCAACCTGTATGATCTATCTTTTTTAAAAAATTGAGGTAAAATTAAAGGTGTAGGACATGTTGATTTGACACACGTGTATTTCAATACTACTCCATGATCTCTTGAAGCTTATTATCTGAACCCCCCATACACTTTCCCTTTCTCCAGAATTCCTCTTTATTGACTTTTCCCTCTCTTCTTCTTATCTGCTGTTACCCGTCCATCATACTGAATACTTACTATCTTTTTAGGGGATAAAAACCCTTCTCAGAGTTCCCACTGTGACACAACAGGATTGGCAGCATCTCTGCAGCACCTGGACGCAGGTTCAGTCCCCAGCCCAGCATAGTGAGTTAAAGGATCCAGCGTCATTGCTATGGCATAGATCGCAACTGCAGCTCGGATCTGATCCCTGGCTTGGGAATTTCATATGCCTCACTCAGGGCAGCCAAAAAAGACAAAGCAAAATGAAACAAACCAGCATTCTCTTTATGACTTTGCCTGTAGGACCAAAAGTTTGGGTTAATAGCCATCTCCAAACTTTTGTTCCTCCTTGTTCTTTACTAGATCAAATTCAGGGTTTTTTTTTTTTTTTTGGCTTTTTGCCTTTTCTAGGGCCGCACTTGTGGCATATGGAGGTTCCCAGGCTAGGGGTCATAATAGGAGCTGTAGCCACCGGCCTATGCCACAGCCACAGCAATGCAGGATCTGAGCCGCATCTGCAACCTACACCACAGCTCACGGCAACGCCGGATCCTTAACCCATTTAGCGATGCCAAGGATCGAACCCACAACCTCATGGTTCCTAGTCGGATTCATTAACCACTGAGCCACAAGGGGAACTCATCAAATTCAGAGTTTAATTCCAATTTGCCCTCCTTAATAAGCCAGGATGGATCTTCTAAAGGGATTTCAGTTTCTCTGCTCCCCCGCTCCAGATTTCAAGAGATGTCAGTTCTCAGGCCAATCCATACCCCTTCCCCACAAATCAGTTTACTTAGTATTTTCTGTAACACCTGGATCATATTTAGTTTACGACTATGAATTTGACTTGCTCAGCCATATTTTCCTCCTTACTAGGCAATCTTTAAGTCTGTCTCTGAAGATTTTAGAGAAAAGGACAAATAAAAGGTTTAATAATTTCCTTGATACACCCTTTCCTCCTTGATGTCCTGGCTGTGGGAATAAATAGTTGGGGTCTTGTTTTTATTTGTCTTGTCCTTCTGGTGTACTTGATTTGCTTTCTACTACTTCATCTAGAGGACATGAAGCCAGACTAGTTTGTTTATTTTCCATTTTCTATTTCTAGCAATAATGGTAAGAAAATTCAGATCAGGTAAAAATCATTATTAGAGTTGAATTTAAAATGATTTTCCCTGAGATAGAGTTAGAGGTAGAAGAATCCTCATCTGTTTTCATTTAAAGGTAATCATTACCTGATATCTCTTTTTAGTAGTAAACTTAGAAACCTCTTACCATAACAGCAAATTTATATCAGAGCAATAAATGAAGTTGAAGTAATGAAAATTATTCTTTGAATCTCAGATTACTTTTTTATTTTACAAATGAACATAGGACTGAATTGGAACTGCACAAGGTGTGATTTGAAGCACGGCAACCCAGGTGGAAACAAACATGCCAGTTTTTTCAATTACAATAATTACTTTATTCTAAGTGTCCATTAAATATATTGGATGTAGCAAAAAAAGGAAAATTAGAGTTGAGTTCATTGTTTTAATTAAGCATTTAACTGGTTTTGGATAAGTTATATTTAGCATCTCAATTAGAATTCTATTCTGCATGTTTTTATTCCGTTTTCTCTTTTTGCTTTCAACTTGCAGTGTTTAAAATTCAATAAGATGTTAAGAGATAAGCCAGAAATGTAGACTATTACAGAAGCCTAGGAGATTTAGTTAATCTGACCTAGATGTTCTTTTGATGATTGAGATTTATATGTGAAAACAGTTCTCAATTTCAAAATGAAATATAAGCATATCTACCATATAAGTCAGTTGTCCTGCTAGTGACAGGCAGATTAACCAGCCACAAAAGGAAGAATTTGCCATAAAAGTTGGGCTATTTAGATCATTGGCATTTGGACCAGCAATAATATTGAAAGTTGTAAGTGAATGTAGCCCTTGCATTTTGCCATGTTCTAAAGAGGATTATCTAGTATTTTTTCAAGGGCTTTTTGTATAGATTTGATGTTGGCTTCATTTTCAGTGTAATGCGTGTGAAACAAAACAGATAATGTGAGAAAATTCTAGAGTAGAAACGGGGTGCAAATTTAAATATTAATGATATTTGATAATATATGTCAACAGTTTATTTATTCAAAATTTATTTCCTGTATCCCAAAATGTGGCTATTTGCAGTTAGACTGAGACTTATGCAACTTCTGCACCAGTTTTTCTGTCATTCTACCAAAGCTCTGAGATGTTAGTTCCTGCATCAGTTTTTAATTTTACATTGTACAGTATTATTTTTAGGAAATAAAAAGTAAATAAGAGATCAGGTTTGAGGGGTACCTGGTATAGTCCATGAAGCAGTAAAGGTAAATCCTCTGGATTTACCGGAGCAGCCAGTATGTCATTTTCTTATCATAATGCTGTGATAGAAATGTATTGTTTAATAGGAAAGCCCTGTTACAGATGATGAAAATACTACTGGTAGAGTGACAGATCTTTATGTCACTTTATGTGTGAAATTATGTGTGAAATGGCTTGTCTTTTATTCCAGTATCCAAAATTGTAAAATAATTGTTTTGAAACCAGAGGTATTGACTAAACCTTAGTAATTCCAAATTGAGGATACAACACACAGCTCAATCACTGAAATAAACTAAGACTTAAGTTCTATGCTTGTTTTTAGTACTTAGCTCTTTAAACATTTAGTTTTAGATACTGGGCAAGCATGTATGGTAGTCAGAATACTTTTATCACTAAATTTTACAAAGCGTGTTTCTTTAAAAAGGCATTTGTTTATTATTGCGACACTTACAGTTGTTAATAAGTCTTTGTAACATTTATAGTTTTTCATTTCAAGATTTGTTTTGTTTTTTGCTTTTTAGAGTCACACTCATGGCATATAGAAGTTCCCAGGCTAGGGGTCAAATTGGAGCTGCAGCTGCTGGTCTATGCTATAGTTGTTACAAGGTGGGATCTGAGCTGCATCTGCAACCCTGCACCACAGCTCATGGCAGTGCCGGATCCTTAACCCACTGAGCGAGGCCAGGGATGGAACCCACATCCTCATGGATATCAGTCAGGTTCGTAACCTGCTGAGCCACAACTGGAACTTCAAGGGTTTTTTTTGTTTTTCTTTTTCTTTTCTCTTCCTTGCTTCCTTTTCTTTTTTTTTTGGTCTTTTTATGGCCGTATCTATGGCATAGGGAAGTTCCTGGGCTAAGGGTTGAATCAGAGTTGCAGCCAAGGGCCACACCACAGCCACACAACATGGGATCTGAGCCATATCTGCAACCTACGCCACAGTTTGCAGTGATGCTGGATCTGTGACCCACTGAGCGAGGCCAGGGATTAAACCCACATCATCATGGATACTAGTCACATCATCATGGATACTAGTCAGGTTCATAACCCACTGAGCCACGTTGGGAACTTCTTAAGGTTTCTTTTTGAACTACAGAAAGCTTAGCCATTTTTAATAACTAAAGATTTGTGGAATGAAAATTGACATACTGAGTAGCATTTTGATATTACCCAAATCTTCTAGACATAGGTCGAGTATAAATTGTTCTAATCCTAAAGATCTTTGATAACTGTGGAAGTTAGAGTTTTTGTATATGAATTTGGGAAGGAGGCAGCAGATTCATTAGAAGGAAAACTATTTGTCTTTGAGGGAAAATTTACATTTGACTGAAGCCTTACCTTGTGTGCTCTATGATTATTTTATTTTACAGACTCCAGGCATTAGGGCTCGACCTGCAAGACTTCAGTGGTTTTGTGATAGATGTATTGCAAGTAACCAGGTTTGTGTTTAATTTCTGATCTCAAGCACCTAAAACCGTGAGTAGAAAGTAAGTGTCCTACGTGTCACATGAACACTGGGGGATTTCAGGAGATGCAGCATTGGTTATCTTGGTTGTTTTCCAGACAAGCAATATCTTAATTCTGGATCCTGAGATCCAATAGAATCCCTGAAAAATTTAGCTTGGGCCCTGAAGAATTTAGCTTGCTTCATTCTACTTGTTGGTTTGAGCAGGCTAATGTTTCCTTAGCAATTTAAATCTGCCTCAGTCCTCAGTGACCAGATGAGTCACTTGATGGGAACCCAGTGGAATTTCTGCTTTGCCTCTCCTCCAGGGCAGATATGTTTATATCCTGCCAAGAAAAAGCACAGGAAAAGAAGATGGAGGAATATTCCTTTTTTTTTTTTTTTTTTTTTTGCTTTTTAGGGCACCTGTGGCATATGGAAGTTCCCTGGCTAGGGATCAAAATCTGAACTGTAGCTGCTGGCCTATATACCACAGCAACTCAGGATCCGAGCGCATCTGTGACCTCTACCACAGCTCATGGCAATGCTAGATCCCCAACCTACTGAGCAAGGCCAAGGATCGAACCTGTCCTCATGAATGCTAGTTGGGTTCGTTACCGCTGAGCCACGATGGGAACTTCCAGAGGAATATTCATATTAACAAATACAGATATACTCTGTAAGTCCTCCACCCTAATTGAATTCCCCAAAATGCTTTTTTGTGGAAGGTCCCTCAATTTAATGGTTATTCATGTGTGTTCTTGACTCCAAAGAGTCCTGAAAATCAGTCCTTTAACTTTTAAAGTGAAGTTAATTTGCCCTTTGGGTAAAGTTAATTATACAACTGTGATTTGTCAACTGTAAAATGTATCCTTTGCACAATTTAGCTCCATCTGTTAATCTTATTTTTAAGGTTGAAACTCTAGAAAAATTAGTGGAGCTGACACAGAAGCTATTTGAATGTGATAGAGACCAGCTATACTACAATCTACTAAAACTATGTAGTAAGTAATATGACTATTCCTCCTGTCTTCGTTTTAAGATATTCCTTCTGTGGAAGGCAGTGGCCGGAAACGAATATCGGGCTTTCGAGGAAGCTCCAGGGGCTGTCAAATGTGGATTCTTAAATAGAATGTGGAGGCCTAAATAGAAACCAGATTGAATTTTATCACAGAATGTTATGTTGTATCTATAGCCACCCTGCAGTCTTCATAATTTCTGACATTTTTAATAATAACGAGAAGGTGAGATAAATCTTGATCAGAGCCACAGAACTGAATAGGACTTTTTGAGGAGAAACTATTCTTTCTCTTCTTTTAATTTAAATTCTTTAGTAGATTTATCAGTTCATCTGTAAATAGTCATTGATGTGCTGAATCCTTTTGCAGGAAAATGTTCTAAACGTTTTTCTGCATTTTATCACCCACAAATATCAATGTTGAACAGATCTACTAGAGTTTACTCAGTCAGTTTCCTACCGCTAGAGGTGAATAGGTTTCACTTTTCCATATTATGAAATATTACTGCATTAGTCATCTTTGTACCTTAATCGTCACACCTTTAATTGTTTCCCTAGGCTGAATTTGTATTTGTATTAAGGGTTAAAAAGGATTTCGGATTGATTTCTGAAACTTTTGATCTCTGTTATCAAAGAGTGCTGAAGTATGTTTATGCCAGTTTACACCTGGAACTGTGCAGTCTCATTTTAGGGTATTTGGGTAGAGAGGAACAAGACTTGGAATAGGCAGTGAGCTTGCTTTCTTTTTTTTTTCCTTTATAGATAGTTGATCAAGATTTATTGTTCTCTTTTTCTCATGGAAAATTTTTCTTCAAACATAGCAATGAATAAATTCATTCCTCTTTTTTGAACTTGTATTTATTTTCATTGGAAGCTTTATCTTATAACTTGATGGTATATGTAAATAAGATTTGCTGTAAAATTTACATTTCACTTGTTGATTGCATTGACACACACTTCACAATGTAATTCTTAAAACTTTCTCTTGAATGATGATCAAATTCTGGCACACAGTAATGAGGTTGTTACTGAACGTATAGAATGTAAAGCTTAGGTTTTAGGCATTTAGTCCTTCATTAGTGGCTTTTAACCTGTATTTGAGTTCTAATTCTTCCCCCTTCCCCTGCTTTTTCTTACTTTGAAGAACTGTTTCATGCTTAAATTCCCTTTTTTTTTTTTTTTGCCTTTTCTAGGGCCACACTCGCGGCATATGAGGTTCCCAGACTAGGGGTCTAATTAGAGCTGTAGCCGCCGGGCACAGCCACAGCAACGCAGGATTTGAGCCTCGTCTGCAACCTACACCACAGCTCACAGCAACGTCGGATCCTTAACCCACTGAGCAAGGCCAGGAATCGAACCTGCAACCTCATGGTTCCTAGTCAGATTCGTTAACCACTGAGCCATGACAGGAACTCCTCATGCTTAAATTCTAATTTTATACAAACTAATAAAAAATACTGAATTTATGCATGTAAACAAGTCTCAGCATTTAACATCACTCCTATAAAAGACTATATTATATCAGCTTTCATTCAGAAATATCTTTGAAGCCTTACAGTGCTAGTCTTTGAGTAAGTTCTGCGGATAGAAAGATGGTACCCTTTGGAAAGAGTTAGACCTATAACCAAGGCTAATAATACCTTGAGGTGAAAAAACACCTGTAAGGAAACATGAGGTACAGCAATAAATAGTCCAGGGAAGGATGAGAGGCAGCCAGCCTTACAGATCTTTTTTCCTCTGCACATGACCTTCTGTTGCTGATTTTTTTTTTTTAAAGAAAAGAAAAGTTTTTAAGTCTATCTTAAAATTTCCTTTAGGAATAAGCAGAAACTCTAATAAATGAACTTCTTACTCTTTTCTTTAATCCCCTCTCTCTGTTCTGTGGAAACCTCCCTCAATTTGCTTGCTCTGTATTTGAGCCAAGAGTCTGAGGAGCCTCTGAGGCTGAGGTAGCATGAGGGCAGTGCCTCCAATTAGAATGGAAGGCAGAGGAATCATTATAGGGAAGTATACTTTTTAACCCAACTTGTTTACTTCCCACCCGCTGTAGTACTGCAGATTGATAATGCCGTTGTGGCCACCCTCATCCTTCCCTTTCTGAAGAAAAAGCAAACTATCTTCTTCTGTAGCCCCTTCTCCATTTTGCCCTCTGACTTGGACCACTACCAAAATATGGTACTTTCTAAAGCACTGTGGACTCAATTTATTTGAAAAGGAATGTATGATAGAATATATGATATGGAATGATACATGAAATGTGGTCCTACAATACTTTGAAAAATCCTTATTTTTGGATTGCGAATTTCTGAAAAAATAATTTCTGACCTACTGGAGTTTTTATGAACTCATTCTTTTTCATGATATAATATTAGCCCTTGGAAAGATTTTATTTAATTATTTTAGAGTATTTGTTGAAGAAAAATTTTACTTTGTGTATTTTAAAACAGTCCCTCTCACACATGCACGTGCACAATTTTGTTGTGAATGAGCATGCTGCAAAGACATGCACTAAGACAAAGATACATTCATTGCTTAATATTTTGTGACAGCCAGCATCTATGTAACTATAATCTAGATTAAGGATTTCTAGATTAAGGATTAAGATTCAGGGAGTTCCTGTTGTGGTTCAGCAGAAACGAATATGACTAGCATCCTTGGGGACACAGGTTCGATCCCTGGCCTTGCTCAGTGGATTAAGGAATTGGCGTTGCCGTGAGCTGTAGTGTAGGTTGCAGGCGTGGCTCAGATCCTGTGTTGCTATGGCTGTGGTGTAGGCCAGCAGCTACAGCTCCAGTTTGACCCGTAACCCGGGAACCTCCATATGCTGTGGGTATGGCCCTAAAAAGACTATCTACACACACACACACACACACACACACACACACCTCCAAATATGAGCTATACTAAACCTGCTTTCATTTTCTACTTATTCTATATAATGTGATATTTATGGGTGGTCTGTTAAAAGAATCGGCCATATGTAAACTTTTTTTCTGTGCTAATACATGTTGACCTTTCTTTGTGATAGTCTTATGAGACCTATAATAAATATTACATGAATGGAACAACTCCCTCACCTGCATAAGGAATATGCTATTATTTCTAAATGACAATATTTTTACCTTCTTACCAACCATTTTCTTATATTCGAAACACTTCAGTTTCTTTACATATACAAAATAAAGATAGTTTATTATTTGTATACATAGTTTATTATTTGTATACATAAATTACTCTATGGAAATTAAGCTGCTTTAATTTTTTTTTTTTGCTTTTTTTTAGGGCCGCACCCTCAGCATATGGAGGTTCCCAGGGTAGGGGTTGAATTGGAGCTGTAGCAGCCAACCTACGCCACAGCCACAGCAACATAGGGTCCTAGCACATCTGTTACCTACACCACAGCTCATGGCAATGCCAGATCCTTAACCCCCAGAGCGAGGCTGGGGATCAAACCTGCTTCCTCATGGATACTAGTCGGTTTCATTAACCACTGAACCACGACGGTAACTCCTGCTTTAATTTATTATTTTGCAATAAAAATTCTTTGAATCTTTTTTTTTTTTTTTTTGTCTTTTAAGGCTGCACCTGTGGCATATGGAGGTTCCCAGGCCAGGGGTCAAATCAGAGCTGTTGCTGCCAGCCTACGCCACAGTCACATCAGCGCCAGATCCGAGCTGCGTCTACAACCTACACCACAGCTCACGGCAACGCCGGATCCTTAACCCACTGAGCAAGGCCAGAGATCGAACCCGCAACCTCATGGTTCCTAGTCGGATTCGTTTCCTCTGCGCCACGATGGGAACTCATTACTTTGAATCTATTTTTAAAACCCCAACATTTAATACCTGGGCATTTATCCTCAGATTATTTATGTGCCATTTTCTTCCGGTACTTATGGCCATTGATATTTCTTTTCACACAGTAGTCTTTTCCCTCCTCTATTGTTACACAAATAAAACATGAATATATTCTAAATTACTGAAGATTCAAGCAGTACGGTAGTCTACAGAGCAGTATGTCGAGATGTCATTATGTTCACACCTCAAGTTGGCCTTCGTTCCAGTGCACTCCCTCTACATTTGTGTCCATATATTTTATATATATCATATATATTTAGTTAATATGAAATAAATTCACAGGGAAAACATAAAAGCTTGGTTTTTCTCCCTTAAGTTACCAATTTTAAGTGCTGGTGTCCCTGGAACCTCCTAAGTTGCTCATTAGACTTTTTTAGATTTACGGGTTGATGATGTTTTTTGTGTGTGTGTGTATTTGCATTTCAGTTTGTTGCAGTCATTATTCTTTTTGGTGCTCAAATTATCATGTCTTTGGCCACTGGAAACTCTTTCACATCGCTTCTATGTCAGTTGACACTCCTATTAGTCTGATAGATCCTTGTCTTCAGCAAAACAGGCTTATGTGGCCTAATTCCTTTCCCAAACCTGGAGCCCTTATTTTAGAGAGGAGTGATATTTAGAGACCATAATCAGGTGATTGACACACGGATAAGTTGGAAATTGCACTGTCCTATCTGAAATATGTAAAAACTTATCAGCTGTATAGTTGAAACGCTGAACTCTAGAAATCTTCATCTCTTAGTTTAATACATAGAGACTGTGTGAAGTGCAACTGTTGTTACACACTGGTCGGATAGCCATAAATGTAGCCACACCACTCAGTCTGTTCATGTAAAATTCACTAAAAGTGTCAAAAAAAATCTTTGGTTTCATAGCTTAAGAATTCTCAGAGATCATTTAGTTAGTCAGAGCTCTTGTTCTTTAAAGAGGGAACCATGAGTTCCAGGAAAGAGGGAACTATTGAGACAATGTCTGTTCCCTGGTCACAGCCCATGTTTATGGCTACTTGATTCTTCAGGTAACAGGTATGATTGTTGTTGTCTTGGCTGAAGGAATTTTAAGCCCCAGAGGGATATTATGATAGAAAGGCATGATCTCTCTGTGCCTTTGTGAGATTTTGGCACTGACTAGCTTGATTGCTTCAGTTTTTTTTACGTGTTCTATGATCCAAGTACATTTCCAATTTTTTTTTCTCGAAAACAGAAGTGTGTATCTCAGTTGTTTCGTGCTATATACACTGTCTACTTCTTACCTGTATTTTGAAATATTTTTCTGTTTATTATAAGCTGCTAGTCCTTTTGAATAAGTACATTTCTGTGATAGCTTGTCCTCCCAAAGTAGAAGCTTTTCATATCATTTGTGCTTTTTTTTTTTTTTTTTAAATTACCTTCCCAGAGTTGAAGGCAGAGTTGTACCTCATCTATCTCTTCACTGTTTGGAATAGTTACGTTAGTTTAAAATTAATCTCTTTAAAAAGTGCCCTGGCGGTGCTGTTCCCAGCACTTAGAAAACTCCCCCATGTCTTCTACAGTCAGTCCATAGTACTCTTTGGCAGGGAACAGACGTGGTTCACCTTTTCCCTTCTACAGAATTAAAGATACTGGGGCTTGAGTTTTTGTTTTTAATTCACTTAATCAAAGTATATTTGATAAGCTTCATGTATAAAGTTTTATACATTAACATACTTGAGAAATTGCT